>CM055907.1:9173002-9220502 GCA_029582155.1 Panopea generosa | reverse complement strand
ATATTCTGTACTCGATATACCAGACCGATATGTCATGCCGTAATAATGATATTCGGTACTCGATATACCAGACCGATGTCATGTCGTGATATCGATATTTAGTACTTGATATACCAGACCAATATGTCATGTCGTGATATCGATATTTAGTACTCGACAAACCAGTCCGATATGCCATGTCGTGATATCGATATTCGGTTCTCGGTATACCAGACCGATATTTCATACAGATATTCAGTACTCGATATACCAGACCGATATGCCATGTCGTAATACCGATATTCAGTACTCGATATATCAGTTCTCGATATACCAGACCGATATACCATGTCGTAATATCGATGTTCAGTACTCGATATACCAGACCGATATGCCATGTCGTAATATCGTTATTTGGTACTCGAAATACCAATATTCAGTACTCGATATACCAGACCGATATGCCATGTCGTAATATCAATGTTCAGTACTTGATATATCAGACCGATATACCATGTCGTAACATCGTTATTCAGTACTCGATATACCAGATCGATATTCAGTTCTCAATATACCAGACCGATATGCCGTGTCGTAATATCGATATTCAGTACTCGATATACCAGACCGATATGCCATGTCGTAATATCAATATTCAGTACTCGGTATATCAGACCGATATACAATGTCGTAATAACGTTATTTAGTACTCGATATACCAGACCGATATTCAGTTCTCGATATACCAGACAGATATGCCGTGTCGTAATATCGATGTTCAGTACTCGATATACCAGACCGATATGCCATGTCGTAATATCGTTATTTGGTACGCAAAATACCAATATTCAGTACTCGATATACCAGACCGATATGCCATGTCGTAATATCAATGTTCAGTACTTGATATATCAGACCGATATACCATGTCGTAACATCGTTATTCAGTACTCGATATACCAGATCGATATTCAGTTCTCAATATACCAGACCGATATGCCGTGTCGTAATATCGATATTCAGTACTCGATATACCAGACCGATATGCCATGTCGTAATATCAATATTCAGTACTCGGTATATCAGACCGATATACAATGTCGTAATAACGTTATTTAGTACTCGATATACCAGACCGATATTCAGTTCTCGATATACCAGACAGATATGCCGTGTCGTAATATCGATATTCAGTACTCGATATACCAGACAGATATGTTGTGTCGTAATATCGATATTCAGTACTCGATATACCAGACCAATATGTTGTGTTGTAATATCGTTATTTAGTATTCAATATACCAGACATCACAAGTAATGCCAGTTGATACACGATAATGATTCATTTATGTTTCTATTACATTTAAAGGGAATATATCAGGAATTTCTAACATTTAAAAATTAACTTTTTTAAAAAATAACATGCCTATATATACTCATTGACCCGCATTGACAAAAATATATTTATTTAAATATGTCAAAATGATATTTTTAAAAGGGGTTTCCCAACTTGGGCTACATGCCTATATTGAACTAAAATTTATTTTTCGCTTAAAACTTTTTTTTGCAACAGATTAAATGAGTCACGTGATTTCATGTCGATTTGAATTTGATCCGTTATACATGTTTCATGGATTAGAAAAAACTTGTTTCATCTTCAAGAATTCGAATGCCGATGTGAAGGTCGTCAAGCTATATTTATCTAATGATCGAGTATTTTTTATTATTCGTTTCAAGTTTACCACACCGATTTTAATATAGATTTTGTAACATTTTGATTGAATCAACATACCGAACTATTCGGATTTTATTTATTAATGGTAATTAGATGTTTTTTATCCATTTTTTAAAAGATATTTATAGTATTTGTTCCTGATATACTTCCCTCTTTGAGGCCGTTCTTGTAAATCTCGATATTGGAGTTTCCGATGGGAAACATTGAATCATAATTATGATGAAATCCAGGCAATATTTGAATGTCATTGCATCAATGTTATTACATGTATTACATCATATACACCCGGTTTCGTTTAGCATTTAACATTGAAAAGAGTAGCAGTGAGTAAGTAACACGTTTGCCGAGTTGTTCGAATAACCATTTTGGCTATACAGGTAATTGTATTTGGTTTATATATATACTATATAATGTAATATGTGTGTATGTGGAAAACAAAGTTTAAACTATATTAATACGATTTTAGCAAAATGTTAAACTTAACTAGTTTTTAACAACAACAACAATGCTGACAAACTGTTAAACAAGTATTTAAAAAGGATTTAATTTTTTTTGGGTAAATTTACACGAAAAATCTCCTTTTTTAACAGCTTGGTCATTTTTAAGACTGAGATAAGAAGCAAATATGTGCGGACAAACATGCGCGTTCACCGAGGATGCCTGCAGGTGCGGCGTGACCTTTAGCGTACAGTATATCAGATAGAGGACTGGCATACTTTAAATGATGAAATTTTCCTAGCTATTCGGGAAATTTTATAAAGTTATAGAACACGCCTGTTATAAATAACATGACCGCCACTCTTCGCACACAGTTAATAGTTAGGTATGGTGTAAAATGGTGTACGTTTTATTACATGAATCAGAAATGCGTATTTGGGTTTAAAAACCATAGCCGTGGCGAGTAACACGTATATTGTCGTGTATTTATAGAATTGGATTATTTGAGAGGAAAGCCTGTAGTGTTATGTTTTGTGAATATTTCTCACATTCAGACGAAATGCGCAGTTAGTTATATGGGGAAGATGAACTTACAGAATGGGATTTTAGATTTGATGTGTTCACTAGCAGTGGCGTAGCTGTGTACGCCCAACAGGTTCTAGCAGGGTCTGGGGGCAGAAAAAAGACTTTCAGATTGCATTTGACTAGTATATGGAATGTGGGATTTTAGATTTGATATTCACTAGTATATGGAATGTGGGATTTTAGATTTGATGTGTTTTCTAGTATATGGAATGTGGGATTTTAGATTTGATGTGTTCTCTAGTATATGGAATGTGGGATTTTAGATTTGATGTATTCACTAGTATATGGAATGTGGGATTTCAGATTTGATATTCACTAGTATATGGAATGTACATACTGCATGTGTATAATTAACTATATGTTTGTAGCTTGGTTAAAACACTATAGTGATATTATTAATAGATAATTATAATGAGGATACTGATGATGATGTTTATGATGATATTGACGATGATGATGATTATTATTATTATTATGATAATGATGATGATGATGGTGGTGATGGGAATCAATATATTGTTACTTACATTATAGTGATGATGGAGAATATGATGATGATGCAGATTATGATGTTGATGATGGTGAGGATGATGATGCTGATGATGAATATGATGATGGTGATGATGGTGGTGGTGATGATGATGATGATGATGATGATGATGATGATGATGATGATGATGATGATAATGATGATGACTAATAAAGCTTGATGTGAGAAGGTACAGATATGTCAGCATATCTTATTAACTTGATTTTATATTCATTGATTTCTTTGCAGCAATGAGCGAAATTGAAGGAAAGGAAGATATGCATTTGCACGATAAATCTAACGGGTTTATAGGGTATAAACAATCGGATGCGAGAAGCACACCAGATGTTAGTACAGAACATAACATGACAACAACACAGTGTAAGGATAAGAGTATCGATGATATAAAAACAAATAAAGCCCGGGGCTTGCCCATAGATCGTGGATGGGCTTGGGTGGTACTTGCGGGTAAGTACAGACACCGTGACAACGGTTGGTTAAAGTAATAATGTATGTTTATAGATCGCACTACTGAAACGTTTGCATGATAATCTGCATTGCAGTACATTGTATTACAATGTAATGTACTTTAATGTACTGTATTGTAATTAGCTGTTCTGTACTCTGTACTGTTGTGTTGTGTTGTGTTGTGCTCTAATCTGCTCTGTTCTGTTCTGTTCTGTTCTTCTCTGCTCTACTCTGCTCTGCTCTGCACAGTACCGCACTGTACATTGTTGCATTACACTGCACTGCACTGCACTCTTCTCGACTCTTCGACGGTCCACTCCACTCCACTCCACTCCACTCCACTCCACTCCACTCCACTCCACTCCACTCCACTCCACTCCATTCCACTCCACTCCACTCCACTCCACTCCACTCCACTCTACTCCACTCTACTCGACTCTGTTCTTATACGGTCCACTCCATTCCACTCCACTCCTCTCCACTCCACACCACTCCACTCCACTGTACTCGACTCTGCTCCTCTACGGTCCACTCAACTCGACTCGACTCGACTCCACTTTACTCGAATCTGCTCTTCTACGGTCCACTCCACTCTACTCGACTCTGCTCTTCTACGGTTCACTCCGCTCCACTCTACTCGACTCTGCTCTTCTACGATCCACTCCACTCCACTCCATTATGCTTTTCTACGGTCCACTGCACTCCACTCCACTTCTGATCTTTCCATTCCACTCGTCTCCACTCTACTCGACTCTGCTCTTCTATGGTTCACTCCACTCCACTCTTCTCCACTTCAATGTACTCCACTCCATTCCACTCTACTCGACTCTGTTCTTCTACGGTCCATTCCACTCCACTCCACTTGTCTCCACTCTACTCGACTCTGCTCTTCTATGGTCCACTCTACTCCACTCCTCTCCACTCCACTGTACTCCACTCCATTCCACTCTACTCGACTCTGCTCTTCTACGGTCCACTCCACTCCACTCTACTCGACTTTGCTCTTTTTCGGTCCACTCCACTCCACTCTACTCAACTCTGCTCTTCTTTGGTCCTCTCCACTCCACTCTACTCGACTCTGATATTCACGGTCCACTCCACTCCACTCCACTCCACTCTACTCGACTCTGATCTTCACGGTCCACTCCACACCACTATACTCGACTTAGCTGTTCTACGGTCCACTTCACTCCACTCCACTCGACTCTGCTTTTCTACGGTCCACTCCACTCCACTCCACTCCTCTCCACTCCACTCCACTCCACTCCACTCCACTCTGCTTTTCTACGGTCCACTACACTCAACTACACTCCACTCTGTTCTTCTACGGTCCACTCCACTCTACTCGACTCTTCTCTTCTACGGTTCACTCCACTGAACTCTACTCGATTCGGCTCTTCTACGATCCACTCCACTTCACTCCACTCCATTATGCTGTTCTACGGTCCATTCCATTCAACTCCACTCCACTCCACTTTGCTCTTTTACGGTCCACTCCACTCCACTCCACTCGACTTTGCTCTTCTACGGTTCGCATCAATCCACTTAACTCGATTCTGCTCTTCTACGGTCCACTCCACTCCACTCCACTCCACTCGACTCTGCTCTTCTACGATCCACTCCACTCCACTACAATCCTCTCGACTCGACTCTGCTCTTCTACGGTCCACTCCACTCTACTCGACTCTGCTCTTCGACGGTCCACTCCACTCCACTCCACTCCACTCCACTCCACTCCACTCCACTCCACTCCACTCTTCTCCTCTCCTCTCCTCTCCTCTCCTCTCTACTCCACTCTACTCTACTCGACTCCACTCTTCTCGACTCCATTCCACTCCACTTTACTCTACTCTACTCTACTCTACTCCGCTTCACTCTACTGGACTCCACTTTAATCTACTAAACTCTACTCTTCTATGGTCCACTCCATTCCACTCAACTCCACTCAACTCCACGTCACTGCACTCTACTCTACTCTTCTACGGTCCACTCTACTCCACTCTTTTCGACTCTGCTCTTCTACGGTCCACTCCACTCCACTATACCAGACTCTGCTCTTCCATGGTCCACTCCACTCCACTCCACTCCTCTCCACTCCACTCCACTCCACACCACTTTACTCTAGTCTACTCTACGTTACTCTACTCTACTCTACTCTACTCGACTCTTTTACGGTCCATTCCACTCGACTCTACTCGACTCTGCTCTTCTACGGTCTTCTCGACACCACTCTACTCGACTCTGCTTGTCTATGGTCCACTCCACTCCACTCCTCTCCACTCCACTCCACTCCTCTCCACTCCACTCTACTCGACTCCGCTCCACTCAACTCTGCTCTTCTACGGTTCACTTTACTCCGCTCCACTCGAATCCACTCCACTCCACTCCACTCCACTCCACCCCACTCCACTCCACTCCATCCAACTGCACTCTACTCGACTCTACTCTTCTATGGTCCACTCCACTCCACTCTACTCTTTTATTCTACTCTATTCTTTTTTTCAGGAATGAGTTTTTATCTCATGCTATTTGGTGGAATAAGGAAAAACTACGGACTTTTTTTCATCGCTTTCCAGTCGAGGTTTAATTCCAGCGCGTCCTTGACGTCACTGCTGACAACCATGCAATCAATGAGTGCCAGCTTTTGTTGTAAGTTTTTTTATTAAAAAAATTACAAAAAGCTTTAAATGTGTATCTCAGGACAAAACGCTAAAAATGTCTTAAAAATTGAAATAGTTATAAAATGGATAAAAAGCATCTCATTATCATTATTAAATATAATCCGAATAGATAAGTATGTAAAATACAATAATATGTGACAAAATCGAACTTGGAACGAAATCCCCATTCTATTGATAGACTTTATACTGTTGGACGTCTTTCGTATTGTCATTCAGACTCTTTCTAAGATGAAACAATTTTACTACGTGTAAACCACATTCCACTTATTACATTTACCTTTGTCATAGTCTCCGAACTACTTTGTTGTTTTTGTCCTAATAGTGATGATTTGTTTCTAGTTTTGTTATCTGGTTTTAACAATATGCTTACAAATGCATATATTTTAACTGCTAAGTTTGGTAAAAAAATCCTGACATTAAGCCTGTTGCTGAGATGTATGAGTGTAACGAACGACAACTCTGCGATTGAAATTACGTGTAACCTGTATAACGGATCAAATTGAAATCAAAATGAAAATCACGTAACTCATTTAATATGTCATAAACTTTCCCGCTAAAAGTGAGACATATTTTGTCGTTATGAAGGTCGTCAAGCAGTATTTAGAGCTTGTGTATTTTAAGAATGGGTGATTTCTTTTCAAGTTTACCACTCCAATTTAAATATTGATTTTGTCACGTTTTGTTGGATTTGACCAATCAAACCATTCGGATTTTATTTATTATTGATAATGAGATGATTTTTATTCATTTCAAAAATAATTGTTTGTCTTATTAAAAATAAGACACTTATAGCGTGTTTCCCTGATATACTCCCTTTAAATCTCACTTGAACAAGTTACATACTACACGTGTATGACAAACAGTTTAATATCAAGTGACATTCTTCAAACACAATATTCATTAAATTATATTTCCTGTGTGTTATTACACAGCATTGTGGCAATATTTTAGAGACACATTGTCGCCTATTGTCTTAATTTGTATTCGAACATGTAGTTAAGTTTATTATAAGTAATTTGTTTCTTCTAATAAATATACATTCACCATTAGTTATTTACGTGATTTTCCTCTCAGGGTTTATATTATTGCATTTAACATTGCATTTATTGCATTTAACATTGTGTTTATTGCATTTTGCATCATCGAGAAATTATAAGATTACATACTTTAAATAGCTTGAGTATTGTGAGTGTTGAAGTCATTTTTCTTTCAGTTGTTAATTTCTTTTTTGTTTTATTCGTCTTCCTCTGAATCACGTTCGAAGTATATGCGGGAAAAAAAGTGTCTTGCTCAAGGATACCATACGTAGCCGTGGCGGAGGATCGAACCGATGACACTCCGATTCGGTGCTCTACCACTGGACCACGCGCTCCACTGATTCAAGTATCGGTGTTAATGCACGATACGATATATGAAGTCAGGTCTATCAGATATACCTTCCGTTCTAGTTTGAAAATATTCGTTTTGTTTTTAACACTAGTAGTCACTTCCGAATCCTCGTTCGGTGTTTTCCGATTTGTCTTGGTATAATGGCGTTTTTGAGACGTTACGTCTGACGGAAACTAATATGTCCTTTTTATTCTCGTTCCTTATCGAGTTATGTGATAAAAAGAATCTTACATTAGTGTACATTTATTATTGAAATTATTAAACTCGTTGGAAAAAAATAATATAATGCTCGGCAGATTCTCGCAAAATATTTTTGCCAACTCGTCTGATAAATTCAATGATAAATGAGCACTCATGTAAGATCCTCTATGTACGTATTAAGGTTATTTTATGTATCAGTTATGTTCGGGATTGTTTTAAATAAAACATGACCATACATTATTAAATAAATTGTCTGGTCCTTTAAACTTGTTTAAACTTGTATAATGTTATGTACACGTCTTTTATTTGCACAATTCCAGCGTTTTGCTGATATAATCGACACACAAATACGACTTAAGAAATTAAAAAAATTAAAAATTATTTTCATTATTCAATTTTTTTCAGCGTTGTTCGTCATGACGATTGGTATGCATTATATCAGCAATAGAACCTCAATAATGATCGGCGCTACCTTACTCACCGTTGGCAACATTATTAACGCTTATGCCACCGACATTCGCTTCCTCTTTGTCTCATTTGGACTTTTTGATGGTAAGCACTTTGTTTGCAGCTTTACTAACGTGTAATTTTGAACTGTAAAACAGACCTAGCTCTCCCGTTTGGATCCGTTAAATAGCAATGTTGGGAAGCCACATTTGAGCACGCTGATTGGTCAGTTGGACCGACTGAAAATTTGAATGACGTCACAGTTTAGCATGCTTTCTATTGCTATGAATTGTGGGACACACATAGCTTTTTGCTGCTTTTTTCATTTTGGGTTAATAAACCTGATTCGGGAGATATCAGGTTCTATATATAGACTACGTGTAATATATAATACATCTTTGAATATGCATACTTTCAAGCTATAATTGATTCACAGGAGGAGTGTTCAGATTCTCGCCAAAATGCCAAGGAAAGCTGTGAGGGTAATCAAAAACTGGGGTGGTGTTCAGAAAGAAGTCGAACAACTCTCAATACTTTCGACACATGTTGTGTCAATCATGAAATTTGGTGAAAATATAAACTGATACATCTTACAAAAGACCAACTACCCAAATTTGTCGCTGAAGTCTATGTTCATTATAAGATTTAATAATTTTCCTTCCGGTGTTTTTTTGGTAGAAATGTTATAATAATTAAGAACTTATAGACATTGAACACAACTTGAAATCTAGGTCGTTTAAATTTTGACGAAAGCAGTTTCACATAAGATTTTGAAAGTTCTGGCCTTATTTTTTATGCCACAACATACTCTCATTTAAACGCAGAAATGAAAGCGAAACTAAACTTGAACGAGTTTGTTCTTGATATTTATGCACGGAGTCGAGAGGATAATCGATATCACAAATTAAACAAAATCCCTACTGGTATCGGCGGAATCGATCAACGTACAGCAAAGGTCGTTCACGGTGTTTATATCGATTTTTTGACATCTGGCGTAAATTGCCAACATTTTTTTTTTTAAAATAAGTATTAACTTTTTTATAAGGGGAAAACGGCTAAAATCGTTTGGAAAATACGTACCCCTAGTTGGCGCTGTTAACGAGAAACTGCGGTGCTATAGTATAAAAAAAAGCTCTGACAAAAGCTGACACTTCCTAGTACGAGTGTACAGATTCTTTTTTGAAATTTTAATACTGATGTCACAAAAGATCCGATCAGAACATCGTGAACTACCGTAAACCATCTTCATGATAGTGTCACCAACAACATAAACTGTAGTACAGAACAATGTGTCTTTAATGATAAGGTATGTGTTTTACCAGTTTATAAGAGTTGTCCTAAGAATGACCTTAGTTACAACAGACTATCTAAACTATTTGAGAAACATGTTGCAAACCAAGTATACACATTTGTCAGGGGTATTGCACACTTTCCAATCTGGAGTTTTTCAAAGTTCTGTGAGCTTAACAGGTGAAAAAATTATATATTCAATATTTTCAAAATTCAAGTTTCCAAATTATGTACAATTATGTATCGTGTCGGCAAACAAGCTGTGCAACTTGGGCCAGAACAGCATCTAAGAATCGCGGGTTTCCCAAATGTTTAAAAAATGACAATTTAGGAAATAGTCTGGTACTCGGCCCCTTAACCCTTTACTTCATATGGACACCTTTGAACACCTTCTAATATAGAAGGCTTTTGAAAACAGTGTAGAACCAGTTCTGATTGCTCGTCACGCTGTTTTCTGCTCTATCAGACTAAATAGGTAAAATGTATCAATTCATGGAAATTGACTGTGCGGCTTTTGAATTCGGAAGTGTCCAGTTAATCAAGAGTTAAAGAAAGTAACAAACATTGATATCTCCCCTTGATCATGATGGCGCCGATTTGGAACACATATATTTCTGTAAATAAATCAAGATATATCGATTGATGTATAATGTCAGCGCTTGTTTTTGGTAATTTTATAATTATTTTATACATTTACAATACTTGGAACTGTATGTAAATGTTTTTCTGTAAAAGTGCAAAGATTGGTCATATTTACTGTGTGTATGATCGAGTATATGGTGAAAAAAGTGGGTGAGTGAGGTATTGATTGTTAAGTTTCGGAGTATCAGTTTCTAAATCAAGTCATATCGTGATTCAGTTTAACTCCCTGCTAAGAAGTGTTCAAATACGATGCCAGGGGAATCTAGACCAGAAGACTATTATATTATAGAGTGGTTTCTGATAGTCTGATGAGCTGCAAGCTCAACAGTGAATGCCGCTGAAATGATAGAATAAAACATATATACAAAAAGATATAGATTATTTTAGTTATTTTATTGTCGCTTCTACATTGAAAGCAAAAATCTACTGGATTTTTTTCATAAAATCTACTGTTTTTTTTTCATCCTAAATCTACTAATTTGATATCTCATATTTAGCAAGTCCGTCACATGTATGGCCGCAGGGTGCAGTCTGTGCTATAACCTTTTCAGGACCATAGCCCTTTGGACTAGAGACATTCCGAATTACATAGTCAGAATTCAAGTCTTTTGAGACCTAAACTTTAAATTAAGTTTTATACTCTAAATATTATCATTTATTCATACTTTTCCTCAGTTGTAGCAAAGAAACTACATAACATTTCCCAATATCATACTCAGATAGTTTCATTTCGATATGGTCATAGAAATAGTCGGGCTATACGCTTGGAAAATTTTGTAGTCCACTTAAAATATCATAGACTGGGTCTCGGACTATATCTATTTTTCGCAGACTGAAGTTGTTTGGTTTATTATAAAATAAATTGCATCTGTCTGTCAAATATTTTGTTTTATATGTTATGCTCGTAGTTACATTATATTAAATACTTTTGTTGCAACTAACATAACTATGATCATGTGTTTGAAAAGTCATTCGTGAACGTGTTGGTTTATGATATCAAAAAGGCATACCATAAAAAATCAAAACTGTTTACAGTTATGGCATCATCAACTAAAATTTAGAAAATATCAATATATTTGAATTTAAAAAAATATTTTCATGATTATAACAACATTTCTTTTATCTGTCTTTAGATCTGTTTGAGCTCATTGATAAATGCGTATGTTATAGTCTGATAAGAAATCAAAGAAAGACGACATGATGGGCTAAACTGTGAACGAGTGAGCCTTCCCTTTTCGCAAACGACATAATTATTTTATACAGCACTCTTTTCAGATGCTCATATATATATAATTTATTATCACTTGATTTGAAGCTCATATTCGTTAACTTCAATTATCGTCACATTCAATGTGAATGCAACATGTGGTTATGCGAGAAACAGAATTCCTTGAAATAAACGCTGCTGTGTATATTGTAATTCGCAAGATTTAAAATACGAATTTCATTTTATTTTTGTTTGTTCACGTTGTTTTGATTGATGAAAGCAATATATTACTAACTTTACAGTCATAATATGTTACCAAATATTTATATCACAAACATGGTATATTTTGATCCATAGACTTATCAAGTCAGATTAAAGCAAAAAACTCTTTTAAACTTGGCAAAGTTATACAAGATTGTCTCTAACAAATAACTCATTGTTATCGTCCTCATAAAATTTGAGCACTCGAATATTCTAAAATAAAGACATTTTACTGTTGTTAATATACAATTACATTTTTTGAATTGTCCTTCAGATGTAAATACCGTCAACATTAGAGAACCATAAAATGTTAAAAATAAAACTATTGTACACTATTAGATTGCGAGATATTATTTAAGAGTCTTGGAACATATCTGCATGGTGTCCCAACAGTGATTCTTGCATACCGGACAAGGATTTCCGCATATTTAACTGGGTAGACATTTTCACCCTACACTGCATTGCACACGCTCATCCTACCCTCCTCGCGCTATGACGTATCGTCATTCATAAAACTCGTTGCGCTGTTTCAGCAAATTCCTCGCTCCATGACTTTACGCCATTCACAAAATCTCAGCACTGTGACAAATCCCTTGCGCCATGACATATTCATTCACAAATACTATGGTATCCTTGCGCTACTATAAAAGATAAACCTACATGTATATTAAAATATTAAAAAAACTTAACGATTCTAAAGCGAATTTGAAATAAGAACGTATAGAACCAACAGGAGATACAGCATTTAAAAGACACTGTCACCAAAGCCACATGAACACATTTAATTGATATAAGAACATGCGAGGAACTTCAAGTTTGTCAAGAAAAACACTAAAATGTTCTTTTACCCAAACATCAAATCCTAATTTATTTTATTTATAAAGAGAATATACGCAATATAAAATATAACAATAAGTTCTGCGTATTCTTCAGATTTGATTTGGTCTGTCAATTTCACATAATGCAAATGAATTGGTTATGATCACTTTCACTAAAGTGGCGCTTTGAAAAACCAATCATGGGTTAATATAATATACATGTTTTACTAAATTTTATATCATATATGTCTTATTATAGCAAACTCATTGAATTTATTCTTCTTCAGGGGTCGGACATGCCATGACCCATCCACCAATGATCGCGATGCTGGGTGAATACTTTGACAGGAAGAGGGCACTAGCAAGCGGACTTGCATTTAGTGGAGCAAACTTTGGAAGCCTTATATTTGCACCGCTTATGACGTATTTATTTCAAACTCTCGGTTACACCAGTACTCTAATGATTGTTGCTGGAATATATTTTAATATCGTAGTTAGTGGTGCCTTAATGAGACCAATAAATTCGTATGAATGTGTTTCTAAAGGCCCTAAAATAAAAATGGAAAACACTGAAGATTCAACAAATGAATATAAACATGAGGATAAATCCAATCACAATATAGTCAAACACCTAAACAAAAATGCCACTCTACTCGCAGATAAAGACGATGCAACGTCAGTAGTTAACTCTATGATTAAAAATAATAATCTGGAAACCAAATCTGACGAATTAAATGAATTAATTATTTCTACTATTAATAATAAGACAATAGCACACTTGAAGGTGGACGATTATGCAAATAAGCTCATTTTGCGGTCGGAATCTTATGACCCTGAGACTTGTTCTATAGGAAACAAAGACGCAGGTTCTCCATTACTACCTCGTTTTCGTACATGGTCCGTCGGCAACACCGACAAGAGACCTAGAACTGATTCGCAGACATCACACAAAAATGTATCGATATTTACAAAATTTAACGTAGTTGAAACATTGAACAGATCCAAGCTTGCCCTTTATAGCAGTACAGATGGCCTTTTTGTAGGTTCAGTGGTAGATATTAAGGAAATCAGTAACGATACAACTGAGGACACGCTTGATGAAGATAAAACTGAACAGAACAGTGTATCATGTTGTGTGAGCTTTAGAAAATCTGGCATTAGAAATTTGAAACGTATTTTCGATACAAGCTTATTTAAGAACCGTGTGTTTCCGGTATTCATGTTAATGGCCATGTTCTATGCGCCTTCTTGTGGACTCATTTCTATTTGCTTTGCTCCTCATTCTAAAGACGTTGGTTTGACACAAGAGCAGACAGGTATTCTTCTATCTGTCGTCGGAGGCTGTGGTCTGTTTGCTCGGGTGTCGGCAGCCTTGTTTGCCGACAGGAATTACGTGAGACTAACCACACTTATTGCTGTTCCAGCGTTTGTTATTGGATTAGCAACACACTGTATACGGTTCTTCACAAGTTTTCACTCATTGCTAGCCTTCGCTGTCATAATAGGTATGTTGTTGTATAGTTATTATTTTTTTATTTTTAAAAAAACATCAGCGAAACAAAAATTAAATTTTAGTATGTTGCCTCTCAAGAACTTTCTGCCTCTTGCATTTCGAGCATACTATTATTGTTTTATTGCTGATCTTTAGCTTTTACATACTGCCCTTTCTTTGATAATGTGATTTGGTGCTATTTTTCTTCATTTAAAGATTATTAAAATATACCACACATTAGCCTTCACCTGTATGGGGTCTCTTTTGAACTTCTAGTCTAGACATGAAATATATTTGTTTGAAATGTTTGTCCAGTTTTTTGTTCTTCTTTGTCTTGCAGGTTTCACTTGCGAACTATATCAGGCAATGTATGCATGTATCTTGGTGGAGTACCTTACATTGGCAAAACTCAAAAGTGCAATAGGATTTAATGTTCTCAGTAATGGTGTTGCCATGGCGATCATGTTTCCTGTTGTCGGTGAGTTAAGTGTTGATAAACTACAAGATTATACTGTGTATTGTTGCAATGGCGGTACCACTGTGCACTGTTTGTTTTAGAAATATTTGAAATTAAATTTTATACGAGTTATCAACATTTGACAATTTTATATTTAAATGTATTTAAACTACTCAAAGATCATAAATTATATAATAGTACTGTACTTCGTAGCATATTAAGCAGTGCAAAATGTTTATCACATGCAAAGCGTTAATTGATTCTGCTATCCTTTAGCAATGATTTGTGCTAGATTAATTTGGCCGAAACGTTACAGTACATATGTTCATGCAGATTATGCAGATCATGCCCGGTATAATGGTTCTTGTAATGATATCATCTTTATATGGCACATGCTGCACTATGTGTGATATACGTACAGTGGACAATGTACAGATTCAATACACACACATACTTTGCACAGATAGCTATATATAAAACGCACACGTAGGGTCGATATAACGGAAAATGTTTTACCATACATACGTAAACTACAATATATATGGTAACAATAAACATATACGGATACGAAGGTCGTTCAATGAATAATTTTTATATACGTAATAAAATAAAAAAAAATCTAAATAATATCTTAATAATATTTGGTGCATACTTTCAAAGTATTCTCCTTTAACAGAAATGCACTTTTTCAATCTTTTTCATGATATGACATAGGAGATTTCTTAATTTATGCTATAAACAAAGGTCTTATCAAAGGTGAACTGTCTATTTCCCAAAAACAAGGAGTCATTAAATGTTAACCAACAGGAAATAAAGATAAAAAACTGGCGTCCAAATCTCTTTTTAATGTGTCATACAAACTGGCATAAGCAAGTAAAGCACAAAAGATAAAACATGTTTTACCATATATTTATGAAGATCAAACAGGTTTTTTATCTGGCAGATGTATAGGTGAAAATGTTAGATTTTTGTATGGCCTTATGTTTTATGTTGAAAAACAACATTAACCTGGGATGCTTCTTTTAATCGATTTTAAGAAAGCGTTTGATTTCGTTTGTTGGTCTTTTATTTTCTCAGTTCTAGAGCTTTTCAATTTTGGCTCTTCAATTAAAAAATGGATACAGTTGTTTGGTTCAAATGTTGAATCACGTGTAATTGTTAATGGGCATTTATCTGAGTTATTTTTATCCACAACGAGGTTGTATACAGAGTGACCCTTTATCCCTGTATATTTTCATATGTGTATGTTCACATCATATGTGCAGAGAGTATTGCTGTCCTGATTCGAACAAACCCTGATATCAAAGGAATAAAAAATGGAAATTCACTCATGTTGATTGGGTCTGAAAAATCTTTATTAAACACTCTTTAGGTATTAAAATTTTATGCAGAGATCTCCGACCTTAATGTAAATGTCGAAAAATCAAAAGCAGTTTGGATAGGTTCAATGAAAACAAGTGACTTAAAATCATGTGAACAATGGAATCTCTTGGGTTAATGAGTTTACGGTATTGGGAATACACTTTTCTGTTGATTTAGATAAAATTGTTTACATAAATTATGAAGATAAAATACAACAGATTTAACAACTTTTAATGAATTGGTCAAAGATAACCCTTACCCAAATAGGAAAAATACAGTTTTTAAAAGTCTGGCAATATCGAAAATAAATTATTTAATTTTAACATTACTAGATCCAAAAGATAATCAAACAAAACAATTAAATTCATTATTTTTAAAATTTTTATGGAAAGGGAAACCTTATAAACTCAAACGGTCGGTAGTTTGTCAGTCGTACTTAAACGGAGGTATAAAAATGGTTAACTTAGAATTATATATTTCCTCTCTAAAACTGACATGGATAAGACGTTTATTAACAACTGACAAAAACACATTTGGATATTTTTAAAACAATATATCCGTTTATATTAAATTTAATCGCATTTAGATTCAGATTTTATTAACAATCACATCAATAGAATTTATAATCACTTTTGGAGATATAAGATATTTCCATGTCACTCAAAAAGTTTTCATCAAACATCGAACCTACAACATGGTTTGGTATACAAAGTATATACAAACTCTATTCTTAAGGCCGGAGGTTCGAGATTTTTTATAAGCATTGGTTTTCTAAAGGAATATCAGTTTTAAATGACCTAATGAATAGCAATGGCAATTTGTATACCATTAGAGCATTCATCAACAAGTATAATATCAATACAAATTATCTTGAATTTGAAGGGCTTATAGCATCAGCAAGACAATATAACAACAAATTTAAGTGTCAACACTACGCCAGTAATTGCCAGAACTCTATATGTCCACTTCCAATCTTGACCATTGCTGAAGATAAAAAGGTGAAAATAGTGAACCTTCTTCAAAATGTAAGTGGGAAGAGGAGTAAGATATAAGAATTAATTTAAGATGGTCAAAATATTATGCTCTAACATTTAGTTTCACTACAGGTACAAATTTACAATGGTTCCAATATAGAATCAACCATAAAATCTTGGATACAAACTCACTCCTGAAGAAAATGAAGATATCGTTTTTTCTGAAATGTGCACATTCTGTCAGACAGAAATTGAAACTCTAAAACATCTATTTATAGACTGTGCAACATCAAAACAATCTATGTCTAGTCTTGTTGACTATATCAAATAAAAGAACAGTGCTGTTATTACAAACTGGTCAATTACAGATATTCTATTTGGAAACAAAGAGTTTGACCCAGTGTTGAATAAATTATCATTGATAACAAAAAAAATCATCTTCAATCATAAATTAAATAAAAAAGAACTCTGTTAAACTTTTAAACTTTAAACATTATATTAAACATTATATTCGAAATCTTTATTATACAGAAAGATATAAAGCAAAAGTAGACTTTAATTTGGTAGGATTTTATGCTCTTTGTAAGGTCTGTAAACCTCTTGTAATCGTATACAATATGTTTATTGATTCTCCTCCGGGTTTTTGTTATTTAGTTGCTTTAAATATTTATACGATTCCAATCTTTTTTTCATACAATTATTATTGTTATAAAAAAAATACTACTATTTAGTATTTAAAGAACATGATAAAAACAAGCATTTTTATCAGTTTCAGATGATTTTAATGTCTATATATAAGTAAATGTTACATAATTCTTTAAATTTGAATATTAAATAATGTTACATAGTCTTTCTTCGAGATTATATATATTATACAAGTATGTAACATACAACATATATGTCTATGTTGAATACTTCAATGAAGATATCTTATTTTGTATACAACGCACTGAAAGCTGAGAGCGGGTTTCTGTTTCACCAGCATTTTCTTTGGTTTACCGTCTTAACCGGTTGTAGAATGGTGATTCAACTATTCAGTAATCACTGGGAATTAAAAGAAACGTAGTTTTTCTGAACTCAGTACAAACCACCTCGGTTACATAGAATATATTTCTTTAAACTTATTTTTCTTAAAGATACTTCTGCGAACACCTGATTGTGTTGATTAAGCATTAGCCTCTCCTCTGTTTTTAGGCTTTATGTTTGTAAAGCTTTTTTCTTTTTCACAAACAGAATAGAGAGCAAACTTTCCTTGTAAATAAAAGAAATTGAATGTAAGTACAAAATGAAACAATATGGTATATATAGTTATTGTATAGCTTATTTGATATCATTAACAATATATATATATATAATGAGAGTTAACCAATTCCCTAAAGGACTAGGAAAGTTTGCCCTTAATTTTACAAATGTGCAAATGTTGAATTTTGTATATATTATATCATAATGTGTTTCTTTACTTCTGATATTGTTAAACTGTTACAATGAAATAAAAAATTACAAAAAAATCTGCGGTATACGTAATACACTTGTACACACATACAGCTCCGTAATTGAACACATTTAGCAGCTTGTTTTTCAAACTTTAACTATAATTGACCGCAGTTTATACAACTGTATGTGGTCAATACTACGATAAAAACGTTTTCTGGAACTCGCACGATTTGTTTGTTGGTATCATCGGATGCACAACAAACAAATCTATCTGACTGTTTAAGTTTACAATGTTTATGGTTCATAATTTATGGGATTAATAACATTACTTATCGAACGCCCCCCGTATATAGAACAACGTTGGATGGCTCATGATCAGATTTTTTTTACGCATACAACATATTTCGATTTTGGATATTTTAGATATTTTTTCTTAACTTCTTATAATTCTTAATATACACTGAGATATTATGTAGTAATTGTTAAACAATATTTATTGATAAACCCAAAGTGTTTTTATAAATAGAAACACTGCAATGATGACATAGATAAAACTAATTGGCAGCTTGAATTTTCATAAGAAGCATTTTGAGCGATCAATCCCCAAGCATTACTATAAGAAAGTTATATTGAAAAATTAAAATCATTAATATTTTCTTTATACAAGAAGAGAAGTCAAGCATGTTTTGAAATGATGGGTTAAAATGATTGTCCAATACATATTATTTCTTTGTATTTTTTTCTCTAAAATATGCATGTAAGTACTAGAAATGAAATACGTTTGAGCCAATAACATATTATTAATGGCCATAAATGTGCGGCACAGGATTTCTTTGAATCATTTACCCATGTTTTGAAAATAGAAGGCGGGTCTGATTAGCTCAGTCGGTACGCGTCTGACTATCAATCCAGGGGTCGCGAGTTCAAATCCCCGCCCGGCCACATTCTCCGTGATGAATGATATACGACATTGCGTATCATTATCAATCGTCTCTCACCGCTGATTCAAGTGAGGAAGTAATCAGTTACTTGTGGAGATGGGATGTGCTAGATTACTTGTTATCCTTCCATGATCCCAGGAAACAGTCGTTAGATTAACTGATTGCCTGTTAGACATCAATGGAATAAAAATGACGCTTAATATCTAATCAATCAATTAAATTAAGGATCTGCATACGTACTGTGTTTGCTTATTTCGTACTTGCAACTGGTAAATGTTATATCATTTTTCAGGAATAAGTGATAACTGAATATTCATTGTAATTGTCACGTGTGTGTTTGATAAACATGCAGCTTCGAGTACTGTTGAATCAATAATAGATAATACAAGAAAACGTAATTATATCTACTTCCAGGAGCTTTACGAGATGCTACTGGAGACTATCACGCGTCATATCACTTGCTGGGAACCATGGCAATTGCGGGAGGATGTTTATCACTCTCCGTTCCATATGTCAACAAACTTAACAAGGAGAAATGAGCGCACAGACAAAACACGAATGTTCACAGTGTACGGCTGTTTACTAGTTTTAATCTTCACAAGAGTTGACGAGAGAAACATATTATGCCTGTTATCATACGTGCCCAAACTTGGATTTATTATTATATTTTCGTCCAATATAAGAATTAATGAGAACACATGACAAATATTATTTAGTGTTTTATATATTTGACGACTGTTTATTTCTTCACTTACCAAATTAGGAGAGAAAGTAGTTTTTTACACGTTTACATAATGTTTATATCTTCAGACTGTTTATTTGGCCTCACTAGAATTGGTTTGAATTTGATTGTCGTGGCATACTTTACATAATTTTTGTATGTTTGAAACTTTGAGAATTGTTGATAGAAATACATGTCCTATGTCTATATGATACCGTGCCTAAAGTTGATACCGTCCCTTGTGTAAAGCGAACATTTGTAGATCCGACAATATACATGATGTTTTTGTGTGTGTAAATAGGCACATGGCTTCACACTCGTGATCAACACTATTGGTATAATTTATACAAGAATTGTTGATGAGGATGTTTTCATATATCCATGCATAGAAGATGACTTGTGTAAATTATTGTCATTGTCATGATATATTGTCAAAATGTATTGTTGTAATTTAAAAAAAGAATAGCAGATGGAACAAATCACAGGCAATATACCGTAAAGTGTCTATTGTAGATGGCTGTTTGTAGTCTCTGAAGTCTCAGCTTTCGTTTAAGCTTTGTTTTATTTAATATCGTACCATAGTTTTTCGTTAACAGCGTCTCCTAGTGGTACGTATTTTTCGGACGATTTTCGCTGTTTTTCCCTTGTAAAATAATCAATATTTATTCAAAATTATTTTTGATAACATTATTAATTGACTCATTTTATTTCCTGCGTTAAGGTAATAACTTTCATGCAGATAAAATATAATTTGTGTTACCTTTACATCTAATCGTTACGCCGGGGTTAATATAAACGTGGGTTTAAAAACAACGAATTTTCAACATTCACAGCTGATTACGCGAAAAAGCTCTGGTACAAGCTCTTTAATTTCACATATGTTAAACTTTATTAATTTCACTAAAATATGATCAAATAAAAAGAGGGTGTGTCACGCTAGTTTTTTCATCAATTTGAATTTAAATTGATATTAAACACTAAAAAAACACGACGTTTGCTTGTGATTTCGAACGACGTCAAGAAAACGCCATATAATACTTGCGTAAAATAACGACGTCGTCCGAAACAGCAGACAAACGTCATGTGTTTTTAAGGGTTTCATTTTTAATTTAAATTCGAATTAATGAAAAAACTAGCGTGAACACCCCCTCTTTTTTTCTATCATATTAAAGTAAAATTAATGAAGTTTAATATTTGTAAATTCCAAGAACTTGTACCAGCGCGTTTTTATGCAATCAGACGTGAACGTTCAAAATTTATTGTTTTTAAACCCGCATTTAAACCAACCCCGTCGTTATGATTAGACGTGAAAGTAACATAATTTGTATTTTATCTGTGTAAAAGTTATATTCTTCCCACAAGTAATAACATCAGTAATGTAAAAATATTATCAAAAACAATTTTGCGTTAATATTGACTATTTTATAAGGGAAACGCGGCGAAAATCGTCTGTAAAATACATACCGCTAGGAGGCGCTGTTAACGAAAAACTGTGGTACAATTTTTAAAAAAAATAAAGTTAAACAAAAGCTGAGACTTTATAGTACACGTGTACAAATTATTGATAATTTTCGCGAGATGTAAAAAATCGGCTAGGAACGCTGCGAACTACCTTAAGTCAAATACGCAACAATGAATAGAAAACAATCTAATTCCTCAACAAGAGCCTGCAACGCAACAATATATACTGATCGTGAGGGTAAAATACATGTACAAAGCTTTTGTATCTAAATATAGATAAAGCGGATATAGTGTTTGCTGGTCGTAAATGACAAAGGAAATATGGCCAGCATGTTAGTCTCTCGCTACAATATTTATCAAAATATTGACATAAACGCATACATACTGATATTGAGGTTCGTGAAAGATTGGAGTTCTGTATTATTCATGTTTGAAGAAACGTATTCCCACAACTCATTCCTTTGTCATTTATCTGCCAAAATCTCGGAAATCACCGTCAGAGTTGCTAGTCCTTTAAAACGAACATGTTCCGTCATATAGTCCAGGTAAAATATGCAATTGTTGTATTAGGTTATAACGTAACAGCTGGTATTATTTAAGGTTTTCCAAGTTGTAAAAATTGGAGAATAATCAAATATTGATAGCTTTTGACTATGGTTTTATTTTTTTTTTATGTGAATAAAATATGTTTAAATTATTACGATAATGTGTCATTGTATTTTTGTCTGTAATGTATATGGATATTTTAATACAAATGTGTATTGCTATTTATCGAATCTCAAAAATAACAGTTGGTTTAAAACACCTCTATTAAACCGTTTTGCAGGTTAAACCGCTAAATTGATAAAAGAAACAACACTTTTTGCATGTGGTTTGTCTTTATCTGAGTTTTATAGTCATATAATTTTCAGGCGAGGTAAAAATCATGAGCCATTGCCATTTTCATATTTACTCAACATATCAAGAGGTTTGTCAGTTGTTTAGATCCTTGATTTTGCAATGTACTGTATGTTTGATGATTAACCCCGTAACCCCTCTAAGCGGGGCGGTAGTCTAATGGATAGAGTGTTGACTGCCCGCGCCAGAGGTTGCGGGTTCGATTTCCAGCTCGACCCGATGCCTCTCATAAAACAACACTTAGTACCGGTTCTACCCAGGAAGCGGACTTTCATCGCAATCGAGCTACAATACATTAATAGTATAAACTAACTCTTAAACGTCTCATTACACAGTTACGTTCTCTTTTTTCCACGGTAACATGATTCTTACGCTCAAAAAAGGCCTATGTACTTTTGAAATATTTCTTAAATGGTTCACAGTGGTTGTGATATCTTGCTGCAGATGAGTAGAGCAAAAGTTGGTATAGCATATACTGCAATAAGACACCACTGGTGTTGAAAAAGTGACTTTTATAGGATTTCAACATATGCCTGTATTTATGAGCATTTGAAGATTTCTTTTTTAAAATAATCTCAGGGTGTCACTGCACACTCTTTAAAAAAACATACTGGTCAACCCAGCAGTTATTGGGCATTTTTATGTGGGTTTACATTCCTGCTATGAAAAAATAATACTTATAAAAAAACAAAAGCAAAATTCAACTGTGCAGTGAGAACTTTACAGCTCTCTACTTTAATTATGTGGAAGTACCATAGTCTTGCATACGTTTCTGTTGTTCTTCTACCGCGAAAGGTCAATGTACATTTGATTGAATTTTGTGTAGAAAATATATTATTATTTCACCAAAATTTGTTACATTTATAAATACGTTTGTTGACTCTCTCATATAGTCAAATACGTTTGTTTATTGTTAGCAAAACATGCATCAGTATCATAGACTATGACAAGTAGATTTCGATTGGTGAAAGGATTGAACTGTCTGGTTTCGAGTTGATGGCTTTTGTAGAAAAGAAATGGTCAGATTACATAAGTCGGGAGGAACGTATGCAAAAACGAGAAGATGAGAGGCGGCGGTTGGAAATAGAGCTGAAAAAGAAAGACCAGGTTCGAGACGAAAAGAAAAGGTTGTTTGAAATAGAACAAATGGAAAAACAAGCAGGTTTGAGACAAGCTTGAGGCGCGAGAGGCTGATTTGAAGCGGGGAGAGCAGGAACGTGAGATGGAACTGTTGAAGTTCAGGGCTGAAACTGGAGTTAAAGACACTATGAAAGTGGCTCTAAAGGTTTGCTGCCGAAGCTCCCAAAGTTTGAGGAGCAAACGGATAGTATGGTTGCAAACATAGAACGTTTTGAACGCTTTGCAAAGTCTCAAAACTGGAAAGAAGATACATGGACAGTTAGTTTGAGCTCAATGTTAACTGGGAAAGGACTTGAAATATATACAAGTATGCCGCCAGAAAATGCTGGTGATTATCAGATTAGAAAAAAAGCGATACTTAAAAGATTCCAGTTGACAGAAGAAGGGTTTCGACTGAAGTTAAGGGAAAGCAAACCAGATCATGGTGAAACAGTGTTTCGGTTCATGGCTAAGATAGATAGGTACTTCTGAAGATGGACCGAGATGGTCGAGACTGAAGCTTCATTTGAAGACCTCAAAGACTTGATAGTCCGGGAACAGTTTGTTCGAACATGTTCGCCAGAACTGGCATTGGTTTTAAAAGAAAGAATGCCAAAGGCCGGGAAGAAGTGACCAAGCTGGCCGAACAGTATATCGAAGCACATGGAGGCACGATAACTACAAACCGATCCCCGTAGAACAATGCTTCGTCGAACAGACATATGCTTCGACCAAACCCTGCAACTGCGTTCAAACCATCAACTGGGCAACGTTCTGAGGTCAGGAAGAAAATATGTTTTCTTTGTAGATATGAGGATAAAAGAAAATCGAGTGGTGCTGCAGTTGGGTTTAAAGAACCTTGGAAGGGTTCAAAAGATAATAAACAGCAGTCACAATATAACTGGAGAAGGACTGATAGTCGGAAGGTAAAAGCATATGAAGACAGCAAGGTCCAAGTTTTATGTATAACTAGGTCAGTGGATGAAAGCCCATTCAAGGACTGTGTCGAAGATGGACAGTTGAAACTACCAAATGTTATATCAGTGCCGATATTTGCTGGAAGCTGTACAATAGAATCGCTCGGAAGCGATAGAAAACTTGATCTCAAACGAGATTATTTTGGAGAGCAAAAGGTTAAAGTTTTTAGGGATACTGGGTGCGAACTGGCAGCAATTCTGAAAGATTTGGTTCGAGAGGAACATATATTTGAGAAAAGATATGCCATGATAGCTATGATGTTCGTGCTCGGATTGTCCCAGCAGCCAAAATAGAAGTTGATACACCATATTTAAAGGGTGAAATAGAAGCAATGGTAATGAGCTCATTGATTTGTGATTTGATAATTGGCAATATCAATGGTGTTTCAGATAGTCCAGATCAGAACGGGAAAATCAGAGATGAAACACAGTCTGTTTCGGATGAGATTGTCGCTTTTACAGTTAAGACCAGAGCTCAAACTGAAAAGGAGAAGAAGCCCATCCCATCATTTAATGTTTTTGAATTTCAAGGCAATGAGATCAACTTACAAAAGTTGAAGAAAGTTCAGAAAGATGATAAGAGCTTAAATAAAGTATGGGGATATGCCCAAAGTAAAAATGATATGACCACGAAGAGTGGTCATTAATACAGTTACAATGGGAAAAAGAAGATTTTTTTTTCACAAAGTCGGAATAACGACAGTAGTGAGTTGAAACAAATTGTTGTTCCGACACCTTTTAGAAAGCGATTTATTACGTTAGCTCACGAGTCAATAGTTGGAGGTCATTTATCTGTACAGAAGACAGTTGACCGTTTCACTACAAGATTTCACTGGTCACAACAAGTGATGTTTTAAGATTTTGTAAATCGTGTGACATATTTCAGAAGCCCATATCAAAGAGCAGGGTGTCAAAAGTTCCGCTGGGAGCAATGCCAATTATAGACACACCATTTCACAGGGTTCAGTAGATTTAATAGGGCGAATTGCGCCTACATCAGAAAAAGGTCATCGCTACATACTGACTGTAGTCGATTATGCAACAAGGTATCCTAACGCAATAGCGTTACCAAGGATCGAAGCAGAACGGATGATTGAAGCTCTGTGATATTACGTGATAGAGGTACTCAATTTACATCAGAAATGAAGGAAGAAATGTGCTGACTGGTGTCACTCAACCTGTTGTTCACCACTACATATAATCCCAAATGTAATGGTGTATGTGAACGAATGAACGGGGTTTTGAAAAATATGCTGAAGTAGATGTGTCAAGAAAAGCCGAAAGACTGGGATAGATACATATCAGCAGTATTGTTTGCTTATAGAGAAGTTCCCCAAAAAGAACAGGTTTTTCACTGTTCAAACTATTTTATGGTCGAACAATTAGGGGTCTCATGGAAGTTTTGAAAGGGCTATTGACAGATGAATGTGAGATACCTGAAACAAGAAACACTGATATGTATATGCTAGATCAGAGACATAGGTTGGAAGAGACGTGCAGAATAGCTAGAGAAAATATGAACAAAGCAAAGAAAGAGTATCAACGTCTCTGGATCTCTTAAAGTAATGCCTATTGTTCCCCAGATCTCCAAAAGTATTTGCCAAAACTCCCCAAAAGTATTTTATCCATGTTTCCCAGATCTCTTAAAGTATTTCCACTGTTACCCAGATTTCCAAAAGTTTTAAACATAGTTCCCTGAAAGTACCAAATAGTGTTTTCTAAAACGTCTGCTATGATATTTTCTGTTATTATTAAAACGTCATCATAATTAGCAATTTCCATGTAATGTCTTCTTTTCCTTGTTTAAAATAGTTATGGTTTATGGCTTGAACTTTCAGAGAAAAGGTGTTTTTTAAGTTTCTTTAAAAATGTGCTTGTAAGCCCTGTGGCAGGGAGCATCTGTGGTTCAATCATGCTGGTTCAATAACTTGTTTGTTGTTATACGAATGCTGTGCGAGTTTGGATAAGATTCTTTGAAAAATGTGGGGATATACCTTTCACAAGAAAAAGGTTAACGGATGGACGACGGACAATTTACCACGACATAAGCCCTGCTGGCCTTTGTCAAGTAGAGCCAAAAAAGATATCGATGGACGGACAGAAGAGACAAAAAAATTGAACGGATGAACGGTTAATTTACAAATGGCAATAAGTACACATAAATAATTGACTTAAGTGTGTAAACACGATCTAATAAAAAAAATAGATAGGTTGGATTGAACACCAGTCCTTACGACCCGAAATCAATGATATTAACCAATGCACTATTTTGCATTTAAGCATCAGTACTGTAAATATATCTTTGCTCGGAATTACCATCCAAAATTTATTTCGGGTACATACGATTATGGGATGAAGTTGTGCAGGGGCCCAGACTAACACGTACGGAACCTCCAAAGCTGTCAAAAGCTGTTTCAAGCAGTCGACATATCATTTTAAAAGTAAATCATAAACAAGTTTAAAAACTAAAATCAGTGACTTGATTACAGAGACTGGCAGGCTAATAGCAATAACGTGTCCACGGCACTTTTAGTATTTCTATAATAACTCTTCGAATCTTTGTCTGAATTTAACCATGGTGCCAAAGTAAAGCTGATAAAAATGATGACCAATTCCAATTATCAATTATTTAATATTTTTCCTCTGAATTTAAATTATTACGGATTGAAATCGAAATATGTTGAAATTTCACAAAAAAAAAAAATTAAAGTCTTGATTTAACAAATACGATGAACGTTAATACAAAACACAATAAAAATAGAAATATCAGACTTAAATTTAAACATTGGTTTCAAACTTGGACTCAGGTAAATCTGTGCTCAAATCTTAATTCATCTACATGTTTTGAGAACGACTCAATCGAGTTTGATATTTGTCAATGTAATAAGCGGCCTGGCGATTGCTCTTCAATATTGAAAACACGAACACGTGAGCGTTTATAAACAAACGCCAGTGGATTTACCCGCCACGACGTCAGTGAATAAAGGGATAAAGAAACAATCGAAAGGCTGGTCCTTGGGGGAGGAATCCCGGTTGGTGGCATTTGTTCTAGATAAGGAGGAGCTTCTTTTTTGGAGAGTATAAGGGATGTGGAGACTATATCTCAGCTCCGAAAAAGACATGGGCAGAAATTGCTGACCGAGTAACAAAGTGAGTATTGTATTCATTATTCATGTTTTATTCATTTTGTGCAGCCATCACATTTGATGCAGTGATCTATTAATAAAACAATGCTTTGTTCAAAGCATTTTTTGGCTGGTCGATAAAAAAAATCTGCGTCGTTGAATTAACCCATAGCTTAAAGTCTGTTTCAAAATATTTCTGCATGACCATTTCGTTTGAATAAAATGTAATCATTTTACATACTATACAAAATATTCTCTTTAAATTTCTGTACAATTATGTGCAGTTAAGTGAGGCCGTTATTAAAAAAAACGTTTGTTTGCTGTGCTGTGCTCTGACCCGGCATTTTTTCATACGGGTAGGTAGGTAGGTAGGTAGGTAGGTAGACTAGCTAATTTTAAAAAAAAATTAGTCATTTTAAAAAATAGACAAACCATGCAATTTTGAGTGAGTAAGTAGGAGCACATCGAACAATTTTTTTAATAAGAATGGCTCAACATAATATGCAATTGTAGGCCTAAAGTATAAAATGGGAGAGTAGGTAAAGTTACGGAATCCGCAATTGCAAAGGTTTTGTTTTTTAGGGATTTCGCAGTAGCCATACGGACTTGGGATCAATGCCGTAAAAATACTCCAACATTAAATCAAGATGTAAGTAAAACAATTTCTTCATGAAAGTTGAAAAAAAAAAGGAATTTTAAATGTGTATTTTTATATGAATATTTTGTACTTTTATATGACGTTTGCGATTGTATCTTCATTTAAAACAGAATACATTTATTAATATTTAAACAACGACAACAACAACAACAACATCAACAACCAAAACATGAGTGTTCTATCTGGTAATTAAAAAGTAAACTATCATAATTATGCAAAGTAACCTTACCTTGTAGAGAATCGTCCACGGCTAAATTCTCTTTCTTTCCATGACCTTGTTGGCATTCATTTCGTCGGCGTTTTGCAGATGGATCACTATGGCGTGATTTATGGCATCGTGGCGACTAACAACCCTCATTAAATCGTCACAGCCAGTCCCATACTATGGAGATCGTGTCTAAGGTCCTGAAATCGTTGACCTTGCCACTGGTCATTGAACCTGGCTCTGTAAGTGGTTTCCGTGGCTGCCGTCCGTGCAAAATTTAATGTTCTTTGACCCGTACTCTCTATCTCATAAGGAGGATCGTCATGTCCGCCAACTTGAATATTTACAGGTACCGTTACCCCACTACAGCTAGGTTCCCTACAGTTATTAAACATATTTGTGTAAATGATGTATCAACAGAATTATCATGAACATTTTGTTTTCAAACAGCCTCACTCGTCAACTCGAAAATCACATACTCAGTCTCTTATAAAAACAATAATCATACAAAACCTGTGATGGTATACAGGCCTCAACATCTTCTCACATTCCAGGAGACCATGGTTCAAACAATAAATCATTCTGAACTGAATCTCCCCGCGCCTTAGTAGTTCGGATCTTTTGAAGTCTGTTCTGTATAGTTGGATCATATACGATTTGGAGACTGGTGGCAAAGTGATTCAAGTCGTCGGCGTCATCAAATGTTGGGAGGATGTCATTTAAAAAAGAATCCATATGTAAAGAATATGTTAAATTTCATACTTATGTATACTCTATAATTTTATTTATGAGGAATATGTCTTTAGTTTTCATTCATATTTTTAATTCATTAAATAATAAGTATATAAAGAATATGTAATTATGTATAGATCATATTCATTAAAAAAATCGTACTAATCTGTTCTGTTCAATTTTGATAGCTCATAAGTGTTTTTAATGATCCAGTATGATTTTAGCTCCCACACTAATACTTAAAAAAAAAGATTTTAATTTGCCAAGCAAAATGATTTACATTTTTTATCATTTTTTTTGTTAGATACAGGAAATTCGTATACCCAATTTACTATTAAATATGTTATTTATTCCTTTACTGCATTATGAGTCTTTCACTTTTTATTATTATTTTATTTTTATATATTGAACATGAATCACTCATATATCCTTTTCGCTTAAATATCTCTTATACAATGTGTGCCATATATCAAATATAGCTGTTCCAATGAAATCCAGGAGTATAATGTTTTAGTTAATTTTCCTCTAAAATATAAACAACACGTGTAGCTTGAACATTGAAAACGCCAATGACAAACTTAAGCCAGGGTTTGATCTTAAATACGCCTGTTAAATTCACGCGCTTAAACAGAATCCGCGCCATTTCCAAAACAAATCACTTTATCTTATGTAAAGAAACTTACTCCATACAGTTAAAATAGCGTTATGAAACATGTATACATGAAACTACATTTGTTATAAAGAAGATTTGCTATACTTTTAACACAACAAAACACTATTTAAAACACTTTTTTATTATTTTCTTTTTTAAACTAGCGTCGTTTATAATTAACAGTATACACAATTTATTTCGTCGCTCAGGTCGGCTGCCTACATTTAAAATTACTAACGTAAAAAAACTTGTCGTTCATCAACTATGTTAATTCTTTATAAAAGTTGACACCGGGTATTCAGTGTCACGCAATTTTGATTAACGCATAAACATCAGTTGAAAATGTACTTTTATCTGGCACACTTATACATACCTTCGTTTACCTGTAATAAAACGGTGAAACAAAGATAAACGTTAACTCTTTAATGTTATATAAGCCATTTAGAAAAGAAAAGAAAGAGATACACATAAATTACTGCTTTTATTCTTACATGTTTCAAAATAGATAATAATGTGGATGTAATGAGACTTGCGTATGCTCTAGGTTTGTTAGAAAGAACATTTCAAAATGTAAGATTTAATATGATTGAAAAATAGTGGCTTTTTTTTTATTTAATTAAACATAAGTGAAGATACTGTTTATAAGTTTACCCGTCCCACTTAATCAACGTTATCAGTTTACAAATGAGAAAGGTATGGACTTCATGTAGTGTTAGAGTGGATAGCTAATGCAGTTTAACACTGTACGATTTCAAAATAATCCTGCCTTACCACAAAAATGTGTTCTAATGTTGTAACATTATATTAGCAAACAAAAATAGCTTTCTCATTTCTTCTATTAACGAAATCATTTTACAATAAACCGTTTTAAATGTTTGCAATAAAAAAGGAGAGTTAAACACTCCTTATGTTTCTCGATTAAATATAACTTAACATTACCTTCTTCCCCGTATGTCGCAAATTAAACAATGCGCTTAACGTTTTAAAAAACACGTCCTTATAGCACAATAATGTCTCGTCAGCATTCATTTAAAAATCTCGAACTCGTTGGAACTCGTTCGAGGATTTCCGACATAACTAAATATAGCGAAACGTGCACATTTATTTATCAACTGAACTTCAAAAAAAGAAGGTGCGTTCTCTTGAACTACTTTGTTACTGAACGCAAATGCTTAGGGATTGTGTTCGGAGTGAAGAAGTTCCAGAAGTACTTGTATGGAAAAGAGTTTACCCAGCATACTGACCATGCACCATTGTCATTTATTCAGAAATGCAAAGTTGAGAATGGTAGAATCATGCGTTGGGCATCATTTTTACAGAATTATAGATTCAAAATCGAAGCAATCAAGGGTTCAGACAATGTGTGTGCAGATTACTTAAGCAGACAGTGAGCAAAATAAAGTTGATGTAGTGCATATATTATTTAGTTTCTTTGAAAACAACGCGTGTTTTCTTGAATAGGCGGCTGTTAAAATAATGTCGTTGTTTTATAGCATAAATGTCTATATATAGCAATTATTACAAGAAGAGGTAATAAACTATATTTTTTTCGCTATGATTATACAATATTATACCAGATATAAGTTTTAAAAGATATTTCATCATAAAAAGATGAATGATACAGTTATAATCAATGATTAAAATATTAATCATGAATCATGAAATGGACACAATTTTTAAATAGGTGTTTTCCTGAATATAAAGTCAGAGTTTTTTGGTTACGGTTTACTGCTTCGTAATAAATCAATGCCATATTTAGCTAGTTTCTTTCGACGCAAGTTGCAAGAAGTCTGCTTGAGATTTTCACCTTCAGCGTGTACTTGAAACCTCGAAGAAGCTTAATTACGTTGGGCGGAGACAGTGCACTGCGACAAAGATTATTTCTAGCGATAGGCTTTGAAAAGGCTTGTGTTTGAAACTCATATGAATATTTATTGTGCTGGAACTGGGGATTGTTTCATGCACATTAGTTTAGTCTGATGCTTTTAGTTTGAAACCGTTCTCAAACATAACAGGTTAGTTTTGTGTTGGAACTGGACTTTTATCTTTGTTCGAAGATTTAGGTTTGGAACAGTCTTCAACCGTATATATATATAAGTGTATATTTATGCTGGAACTGAGCATCGTTCCAATTTGAAACCGTTCTCAAACAATAACTTTATTTTCTTGCTGATGCTAGGCTTTGTTTCATGCATATAGGTTAGTTTGAAGACTTAGGTTTGAAACAGTCTTCAAGCATATAGGTCTATGTTTATGCTGTAGCTGAGCATTGTTCCAGACATACAATTTAGGTTTGAGTTTGAAACAAGTCTCAAACATATGATGTCCAGACACGTTGTCTGAACAGCTGGTCTCATTATCAAAATACTGTATACTGTAAATAGTTGATTGATATGATTGTCTTTATGATTTCTAAATATTAGAATTATTTTTTATATATTTTTTTGTTTGAAGTTTAGTAATCATGAGACAAGAAGCCTGAGGAAAATTTAAATATATATTATATAGTTTGAACAAAATTAATTAACATAGTTTCAAGTTAGGCTTAATCCAGTGAAGACACAGTCGCCTTACAGAAGATCCCGTTTTAAATTCAAGATACTCACCCAACATCTACACACACATTAAACAGAGGTCGATGGTAGGAAGTCATTCATTTTAATCTCGACGAACGAAATAAAGTTGACGAAATCTTCCAAACTATGTCAAATGTCAAGTACATTGATAACGTTGTAGAAGACGTTTGTTTGTAAATGAAAGGACGTTTCTCTTATTCTAATATTCAGGTATGATTTCTATCTCATATATTGTGCTGTAGAATGAATTTGGAATGCCAATGTATTTTGAAAATGTCAACAATGACGAGTAGACGTAGAGTTTATCATCTATTTGTATATATGTCCATATGTCCTGTGTGAGACAAAACGTTATGTTTTGTTAGATTATAGTAATTGTATTAAGATGAAATGTGTAGCAAATATAAACCGAATACGCTATTGTGAAATTACGTCAACTTATTAATAATTAGACTCGTCCAATACAGGTAACAAAATATTATTGAATGATTGTATTGTATGATTTATGTAACAGATGAATGTTCTGTTATCCCTTATATAGTAGGTTCCATCTAAAAATTATAATGACGTAGTTTCTGAAATGCGTATTGGGTTTATAGTATGTACAAACAAAGTTTGCAGTGTATTGTATGGGGAATATGTACAAACAGAATTTGCAGTGTATTGTATGAGAAATATGTACAAACAGAATTTGCAGTGTATTGTATGGGGAATATGTATGGGGAATATGTACAAACAGAACTTGCAGTGTACTGTATGGGGAATATGTATGGGGAATATGTACAAACAGAATTTGCAGTGTATTGTATGGGGAATATGTACAACATAATTTGCAGTGTATTGTATGGGGAATATATATGGGGAATATCTACAAACAGAATTTGCAGTGTATTGTATGGGGAATATGTATGGGGAATATCTACAAACAGAATTTGCAGTGTACTGTATGGGAATATGTATGGGGAATATGTACGGGAATATGTACAAACAGAATTTGCAGTGTATTGTATGGGGAATATGTATGGAGAATATATACAAACAGAATTTGCAGTGTATTGTATGGGGAATATGTACAGATTGTGCAGCCCGTAGTATGTTGACTAATTTAGTACAAACAGAATAGATTAACTGTTTAGAAATAATGTTTTCTTTTGCATGTGAGATATACATAAATTGCAATTATCTGTATGTTCGCTTGATTTTCTATGAAAATTATCAATAACTTGATCAGATGCAGCGACTATCTTTTCACGTACTTGCATGTACTGACAGAGCAGTTAGAAATAAATTGCAATTAATGATGAATATGTGTAGAATAGAAAGAGATGTCAATAGGTGTAGTTTTGAGAGAGACGTAGATCTATCTACCTTTACGTGAACAGTGATTTATTTATTATGAATGTCAATAGGTGTATTATAGAAACAGATGTAGATCAACCTTTACGTGAACAGTGATAGTATAGAAAGAGATGTAGATCTACCTTTACGTGAACAGAGATTTATTTTATTATGAATGTCAATAGTTGTAGTATAGAAAGAGATGTAGATTTACCTTTACATGAACAGTGATTTATTTATTATGAATGTCAATATATGTATTATAGAAACATATGTAGATCTACCTTTACGTGAACAGTGATATTATAGAAAAAGATGTAGATCTACCTTAACGTGAACAGAGATTTATTTTATTATGAATGTCAATAGTTGTAGTATAGAAAGAGATGTAGATCTGCCTTTACATGTACAGTGATTTATTTATTATGAATGTCAATAGTTGTAGTATAGAATAGTATAGAAAGAGACGTAGATAAACCTTTACGTGAACAGTGATTTATTTATTATGAATGTCAATAGGTGTAGTATAGGTTTAGAATAGAAAGAGGTGTAGGTCTACTTTTACGTGAACAGTGATTTATTTATGAATGTCAATATTTATGAACAGTGATTTATTCATTATGAATGTCAATATGTTCAGTATAGAAAGAGATGTAGATCTACATTTACGTAAAAAGTGATTTATTTATTATGAATGTCAATAAGTGTAGTATAGAAAAAGATGAAGATCTACCTTTACGTGAACAGTGATTTATTCATAATGAATGTCAATATTTTTAGTATAGAAAGAGATGTAGATCTACATTTACGTGAACAGTGATTTATTTATTATGAATGTCAATAATTGTAGTATAGAAAGAGATGTAGATTTACTTTTACGTGAAAAGTGATTTATTTATGATGAATGTCAATACGTTTAGTATAGAAAGAGAATAAGATCTACCTTTACGTGAACAGTGATTTATTTTGAATGTCGATAAGATTAATATAGAAAGAGATGTAGATCTACCTTAACGTGAACAGTGATTTATTTATGAATGTCAATAGGTTTAGAATAAAAAGAGATGTAGCTCTATTTTTAAGTGAACAGTGATTTATTAATGAATGTCAATATGTGTCATTTATCAGAGACGTAGATATATGTGTACGGGAACAGTGATTTATTTATTATGAATGTCAATAGTTGTAATATAGAAAGAGACGTAGATCTACCTTTACGTGGACATTGATTTATTTATTATGAATGTCAATAGGTGTAGTATAGAAAGAGACGTATATCTACCTTCACGTGAACAGTGTTTTTTTATTATGAATGTCAATATTTGTAGTATATAAAGAGATGTAGATCTACCTTTACGTGAACAGTGATTTATTTTATTATGAATGTCAATAGGTGTAGAATATACAGAGATGTAGATATACCTTTACGTGAAAAGTGATTTATTTATTATGAATGTCAATAGGTGTAGTATATAAAGAGATGTAGATCTACCTTTAGGTGAACAGTGATTTATTTATTATGAATGTCAATAGATGTAGTATAGAAAGAGATGAAGATCTTCCTTTACATGAACAGTGATTTATTTATTATGTATGTCAATAATAGTAGTATAGAAAGAGATGTAGATCTACTTTTACGTGAACAGTGTTTATTTATTATGAATGTCAATAGGTTTAGTATAGAAAGAGAATAAGATCTACCTTTACGTGAACAGTGATTTATTTATGAATGTCAAGAGCTTTAGTATAGAAAGAGATGTAGATCTACATTTACGTGAACAGTGATTTATTTATAATGAATGTCGATAAGATTAATATAGAAAGAGATGTAGATCTACCTTTACGTGAACAATTATTTATTCATGAATGTCAATAGGTTTAGAATAGAAAGAGATGTAGATCTACTTTTACGTGAACAGTGATTTATTTATGAGTGTCAATATATGTTATTTATCAGAGTCGTAGATATATATTTACGGGAACAGTGATTTATTTATAATGAATGTCAATAGTTGTAGTAAAGAAATTCACGTAGATCTACCTTTACGTCAACAGCGATTTATTTATTATGAATGTCAATATGTGTAGTATAGAAAGAGACGTATATCTACCTTCACGTGAACAGTGTTTTATTTATTATGAATGTCAATAGTTGTAGTATATAAAGAGATGTAGATCTACCTTTACGTGAACAGTGATTTATTTATTATGAATGTCAATAGGTGTAGAATATACAGAGATGTAGATCTACCTTTACGTGAACAGTGATTTATTTATTACGAATGTCAATATGTGTAGTATATAAAGAGATGTAGAACTACCTTTACGTGAACAGTGATTTATTTATGAATGTCAATAGGTTTAGAATAGAGAGAGACGTAGATCTACTTTTACGTAAACAGTGATTTATTTATGAATTCAATATGTGTAATTTATCAGAGACATAGATAAACTTTTACATGAACAATGATTTATTTATTATGAATATCAATAGTTGTAGTAAAGAAAGAGATGTAGATCTTGCTTAACGTGAACAGTGATTTATTTAAGAATGTCAATAGGTGTAGAATATACAGAGACGTAGAACAACCTTTACGTGAACAGTGATTTATTTATTATGAATGTCAATGGTTGTAATATAGAAAGAGATGTAGATCTATCTTTACATGAAAGTGATTTAATTATGATGAATGTCAATAAATGTAGTATAAAAAGAGATAAGATCTACCTTTACGTTAACAGTGATTTATTCATTATGAATGTCAATAGGTTTAGTAAAAGAAGAGAATAAGATCTACCTTTACGTGAACAGTGATTTATCTAGGAATGTCAATAGGTTTAGTATAGAAAGAGATGTAGATGTTCCTTTACGTGGACATTGATTTATTTATTATGAATATCAATAAGATTTGTATAGAAAGAGATGTAGATCTACCTTTACGTCAACAGTGATTTATTTATGAATGTCAATAGGTTTAGTATAGAAAGAGAATAAGATCTACCTTTACGTCAACAGTGATTTATTTATGAATGTCAATAGGTTTAGTATAGAAAGAGATGTAGATATAACTTTACGTGAACAGTGATTTATTTATTATGAATGTCAATAGTTGTAGTATAGAATGAGATGTAGATCTACCTTTACGTAAACAGGTATTTATTTATGAATGTCAATAGGTGTAGAATATACAGAGATATAGAACTATCTTTACATGAACAGTGATTTATTTATTATGATTGTCACTACGTGTAAATATACGTATACGTAGATATACCTTTACGTGAACAGTGATTCATTTATTATGAATGTCGATATATTTAGTATAGAAAGAGACGTGGATCTACCTTGACGGGAACAGTGATGTATTTATAATGAGTGTCACTACGTGTAAATATACAGATACGTAGATATACCTTTACGTGAACAGTGATTTATTTATTATGAATGTCGATATGTTTAGTATAGATAGAGATGTAAATCTACCTTTACATGAACAGTGATTTATTAATTATGAATGTCAATAGGTGTAATTATACAGAGACGTAGATCTACCTTTACGTGAACGGTGATTTATTTATTATGAATGTCAATAGTTGTAGTATAGAAATAGATGTAGATCTACCTTTAAGTGAAAAGTGATTTATTTGTTATGAATGTCAATAGGTGTAGTATAGAAAGATATGTAGATCTACCTTTACATGAATAGTGGTTTATTTATTATGAATGTCAATAGGTGTAGTATAGAAAAAGATGTAGATCTACCTTTACGTGAACAGAGATTTATTTATGATGAATGTCAATAGGTGTAGAATACAAAGAGATGTAGATCTACCTTTACGTGAACAGTGATGTATTTATTATGAATGTCAATATGTTTGTATAGAAAGAGATGTAGATCTACCTTTACTCGAAAAATGATATATTTATTATGAATGTCAAACAGTTGTAGTATAGAAAGAGATATAGATCTACCTTTACGTGAACAGTGATGTATTTATTATTAATGTCAATAGGTGTAGTATAGAAGGAGACGTATATCTACCTGTACATGAACAGTGATGTATTTATTATGAATGTCAATAGTTGTAGTATAGAAAGACATGTAGATCTACCTTTACTTGAACAGTGATTTATTTATGAATGTCAATAGGTGTAGTATAGAAGGATATGTAGATCTACCTTGATGTGAACATTGATGTATTTATTAATAATGTCAATAGGAGTAGTTTAAAAAGAGACGTAGATGTACCTTTACATGAACAGTGATTGATTTATTATTAATGTCAATATGTTTAGTATAGAAAGAAATGTAGATCCACCTTGACTTGAACAATGATTTATTTATGATGAATGTCAATAAATGTAGTATAGAAAGAGATGTAGATCTACCTTTATGCAAACAGTGATTTATTTATTAAGAATGTCAACAGTTGTAGTATAGAAAGAGATGTATATCTACCTTTACGTGAACAGTGATGTATATATTATTAATGTCAATAGGTGTAGTATAGAAGGGGATGTAGATCTACCTTTACGTGAACAGTGATGTATTTATTATGAATGTCAATATGTTTATTATAGAAAGAGACGTAGATCTACCTTTACGTGAACAGTTATGTATTTATTATGAATGTCAATATGTTTATTATAGAAAGAGACGTAGATCTACCTTGACATGAACAGCGATGTATTAATTATGAATCTCAATATGTTTAGTATATAAAGAGATGTAGATCTACATTGACGGCAACAATGATTTATTTATTATGAATGTCAATAAGTGTAGTATAGAAAGAGACGTAGATCTACCTTTACGTTAACGGTGATGTATTTTTTATGAATGTCACTAGGTGTAGTGTAAAAAGACACGTAGATCTACCTTTACATGAACAGTGATGTATTTTTATGAATGTCACTAGGTGTAGTGTAAAAAGACACCTATATCTACTTGAACATGGACAGTGATTTATTATTATGATTGTCACTAGGTGTAAATATACAGAGACATAGATCAACCTTAACGTGAACAGTGATTTATGTATTATGAATGTCAATAAGTGTAGTATAGAAAGAGATGTTTATCTCCCTTTACGTGAACAATGATTTATTTATGAATGTCAATAGGTGTAGAATATACAGCGATGTAGATCTACCTTTACATGAACAGTGCTTTATTTATTATGTATGTCAATAATTGTAGTATAGAAAGAGATGTAGATCTATCAATACGTGAACAGTGATTTATTTTATTATGAATGTCAATAGTTGTAGTATAGAAAGAGATGTAGATCTACCTTTACATGTACAGTGATTTATTTATTATGAATATCAATAGTTGTAGTATAAAAAGAGATGTAGATTTACCTTTACATGAACAGTGATTTATTTATTATGAATGTCAATAGGTGAAGTATAGAAAGAGACATAGATCTACCTTTACGTGATCAGTGATTTATTTATTATGAATGTCAATATGTGAAGTATAGAAAGAGACATAGATCTACCTTTACGTGATCAGTGATTTATTTGTTATGAATATCAATAGTTGTAGTATAGAAAGAGATGTAGATCTACCTTTACATGTACAGTGATTTATTTATTATGAATATCAATAGTTGTAGTATAGAAAGAGATGTAGATTTACCTTTACATGAACAATGAATTATTTATTATGAATGTCAATTGGTGAAGTATAGAAAGAGACGTAGATATACCTTTACGTGAACAGTGATTTATTATGAATGTCAATAGGTGTAGTATAGAAACAGATGTAGATCTACCTTTAATGAACAGTGATTTATTTATTATGAATGTCAATAGTTGTAGAATATACAGAGATGTAGATCTACCTTTACGTGAACAGTGATTTATTTATTATGAATATCAATAGTTGTAGTATAGAAAGAGATGTAGATCTACCTTTACGTGAACAGTGATTTATTTATTATGAATATCAATAGTTGTAGTATAGAAATAGATGTAGATCTACCTTTACATGAACAGTGATTTATTTAGTTGTAGTATAGAAAGAGATGTAGATCTACCTTTACATGAACAGTGTTTTATTTATTATGAAAGTCAATAGGTGAAGTATAGAAATAGATGTATATCTACCTTTACATGAACAGTGATTTATTTATTATGAATGTAAATTGTTGTAGTATAGAAAGAGATGTAGATATACCTTTACATGAACAGTGATTTATTTATGAATGTCAACAGGTGTAGTATAGAAAGAAATATAGATCTACCTTTACGTTATCAGTGATTTATTTATTATGAATGTCAATATGTGGATTATAGAGAGAGAGAGGTAGATCTACATTAACATGAACGGTGATATATTTATTATGAATGTCAATATGTGTAAAATAGAAAGGGACGTAGATCTACCTTTGCGTGAACAGTGATATATTTATTATGAATTTCAATATGTATAGAATAGAGAGACGTAGATCTACCTTTACGTGAACAATGATTTAGTTATTAATGCGTTGTGGAATAAATTGTTCTTAACCAAGTGGATAGTATCAGAAAAAAACGACTTATGTTATACCGTAAGACACATGTGCTACTGATATCATAAGGAGTATGAGCGGTAAATGGTTACATATACGTGAAACACACGAAGAAACATACTATAAACAACCATACAATGAACAATACAAATATGATTTTTATGTGTTTATTTCGTTGACCATTTTATGTTTAGTTCGTAGAAATAAAGTAACATTGTTAAAGGGTACCGCATGTCAGAATATAGATGGCTTTCTATTGTTAAATAGACATGTAAATAACACAAAAATCTTCAAATTTTAATTGATCGAAATTTATCAAATGGGATAACGATATTAAATATCATTATTTCAAGTTTTTCCTAAATATTAAGGGCGCCGCCATTTTATAGCTCTTTTATGTCGGAGACATTCGGTGACGTCATAGCAGCACTGAGTTCTAGTTCTCGTGAAAAGTTTATTTTGTCGTTAGTGACTGCTCTCTGTTGAAACTCTAAACAAATTTACGTGAACAGTTTATAAATAGATATACAGTGTATTTGTAAACATCGAAGGAAGACAACTGAACGCGAAAACGATTCTAAATTGAAGGACTTAACATATAAACATTGTTTTCTTCAGCGGAATGAGTGGGTGGTGTAATGCGATATGTTTTGTATGTAGCTTTGTGTTTAGTTTTTCTTACATGTGATCCCACAATGCCTCAGTGTCAATTTCTGGTGACGTCACACGCAAAACGCCTATATACTTTGAAGTAGGACCTATGGTTGCAGAATGAAGCGTATCAATGCCTTGGAGTACCACTACCCAAGCATATTGATGATTTCAGGACGACAATTACCATATGCGACATACATATAGACTTAGTGTATCTTATCCAGTGGAAAACTCTTAAAAATGTGCTAATAACACTTATAGCTTAACTGATTCCTGAAATTTAATTTGTAATTTTATATACTCTTCAAACATATTGCGAATTTGATATAGCAAACTTTCACAATGTTATAATTGCATGTTGATTAAACAGGTGCCATAATCTAATAAACAATAAAAAGAAGAGATTAATGCTAAAACATAATGTGTGAAAACGACATGGTATCTAAAATTTATTATTAAAATGCAAATAAAAGAAATTTAATTGTGACAGGCCCGATTAGCTCATAAAGTTTCGTGTCTGACTATCAATCCAGGTGTCGCGAGTTCGAATCCCCACCCGGCAACAGTCTCTGTGATGATTGACATACAACATTGTGTCTCATTATCATTTGTCTCTCACCGCTGATTCAAGTGGGAAAGTTATCAGTTACTTGCGGATATGGGGTGTGCTCGAGTACTGGTTAACTTTTCAGGATCCGAGGAAACAGTGGTTAGGTTAACTGAACATCTGTACAGTAAACCCTCGATGGCAAAAAAATGACGCTAAATATTCAGTCAACCATTAATTGTTCATAAACTCATTTTATTAATTTTATAATAAATAGGCAATTTAGTTTATTGATATTTGGGTTTTCACAGTTAGCTAGGTCATTATTTTTGAATAGACATTTGAACTACATCTACTTCGTAATGAAAAAATATCAATTAAAAACTTTGTTCCTTTATTTAATCATAATAAATGAAAATGTACGTTTATTTTTCTTCTTATGCTTTGCTATTGTATGTTATTCAACAGCAGAGTTTTGTTTTTACTGTTTAAATAGTGTACTGGTATACAGTTTGTGAAAAATATACATAAAATCATATAACATATTTTTTTACTTATAAGTTTGCATTGATATTGAACCCCTTATTGACTGAAAATGTTTAAACTAGTAATAAGCCATAATACTATGTGATATTACATCTTGTCATAAACCCTGGGGTGATTTATGCTAATTAGGGTACAATATGCACACTGTGGCAGGGTACATCAATATGACCGCAAAAATTACTTTTGTTTTCTTTATCAAGCTAAGGGTAATTTTACTATTAAAAAATTTAATCATCAATGCCAGGATACATGATAAGATGCCAGACACGTGATTCATGGGTTTCGGGTTTGACCTCAGGTTCATGATTGGTGTGACTGTTATCTTCATTTTAGGTGAATAGCTGTGTTTCTCTGTATTATTTCTGTGATACATTTTAAATATTCTAAATTTGCAATAAAAAAGGTCATTGTATCTGCAGCACGTATTTTCGTCAGACGAAGGCATCATTACACAGTTTTCGCAATTGCAAAAATCTTTCACATGTGTGAACGAATGTGCCGTCACATTATTTCTCTTGTTTTCTAATTCATTTAACTCTGCTTCCGAAAATTCTGGTGCAAAGTTGTAGGCCACAATTCATGCTCCGTTTTTAAAATCCATTTTATTACTCTTGCGAGTACTTTTAACGGTGACTATAATTGCACGTTACTATATCTGCTGAAGCGTATAAATTAATTCTGTTTTAAACCGGAAGTGCAGTTGTGACGTCACGCAGGTGTCCTATATGTGAGAAAATGACCGTTACAAGTCGAGCTGATATATCTTGATGGACTCGAATTTATGCATATTGATACTATTAATAGCTATAATATCATAGCTATCAATATTATCCTGTTTATACACATGGTTGCGTTCCCCTTCAATGGGTATCTATATGCGTGTTTTTAAGCATATTTGAAGTAAACGATATTAAATGTTAATATCTTATAATATGAAGTTTATCAGGTACTGTCTGAAAAAGCTTCATTCTGAGAGTAATTATATCAGGTACATATATGTCAACAGGTATATTTAATAATGGTCCTTAATTTGTTGATTTGATGATGTTTGCAGCAATGGGCGAATTTGAAGATACAGAAGATACGCACGTGCATGATACGTCTAACGAGATGAGCTGGTGTAAACACTCGGATGGGAGAAACACATCAGATGTTAGTATAGAAACATAACATGACAACAACACAGTGCAACGATAAACATGTTGATGATATTACAACAAATAAAGCCCGTGGCTTGCCCATAGATCGTGGATGGGCTTGGGTGGTACTTGCGGGTAAGTTCTGCTTCATGAATAAAGCAGAGTAAAATATAGTTAATATAATAGTATCATCAAAACTATCATTTTGTGAGTGAATGGATGGCATTAGAATGGTATAAGTGACCAAGGGTTATATGAAAGGTGCTATGATAGCATTATTATTATAAAAACCTTATCTCCAAATTTACCTATTTAAAAAATGCTTTTGATTACTTTAATTACATTGTGTAGGTTGAATTAGTTTCCGTGTTGTTAATACATACATCATGTAGGACGAATCCCTGATTAACAAATAAGCATATGAAATTTAATTAACGTTGTTACACGTTTACCCGCTCACCAAGCAAGCACCCGAACATTGCTACCACCAGCACCGTTTGAAAAGAGTCCTGTTAAGTATAGAAGACATCAATAGTCCTGATCATCTTCAACGTTTGCTTTTATAAACGTTTTGAAGATGACCGAAACGTAGACAATGACTGGCTCGTTGTTGTAGTATTCGTTTGTTCATAGCTTAACTATGAACGTTCCTCCTCTTTAATCACGAAAACTAGCTTTGTAATACAAGAAATTTATTAGATGTAACGTTTGATGAGATTTAAAATTGAAGAACAATTGAATTCACGCGTGACTAAGAACGATCTTTACAAGTTAGCATGTGCAGCATGTGTATTATGTGATTATGTGATAGTTATGGAATTTTTTTTTTTTTTTTAATGTAATACAACTAGGAAAATATTCATAAATACGCCAGTATAATGAACTAGTGCATGGTAAATAAGCACGGTCATGCACTGTGTCCCACTCCAGTCGAATCCGTTATATTTCACTGCGTTCTATTTACCTCCACTCCACTCTACTCAACTCAATTCCACTGCACTCCATTCCATTTCCATTTCACTCCTTTCCGCTGCACTCAACTCTACTTCAATTTATTCTACTCGACTCTACCATACCCTACACGGTCATCACGGACTGTGATATACTCCAACTCCGTTCCATTTCACTCCACTCTACTCCGTTCCACTCAATTCCACTCCGTTCTACTCCGCTCAGCTTCACTATTCAGCCTCACTCCACTCCACTGCATTCAACTTTTCCCATCCCCTCCCCTCCTCAAAACCACTGCACTGCACTTCACTCCACTCTAATTCATTTTACTATTATATTATACTCTACTCTTATTTTCAGGTATGAGCCTTTATCTTATGTTGTTTGGTGGAATAAGGAAAAACTACGGTCTTTTTTTCATCGCTTTCCAGTCGAAGTTTCATTCTAGTGCTTCGGTGACGTCACTGCTGACAGCCATGCGTTCGTTAAGTTCTAGCTTTTTTTGTGAGTATATATTTATTTCTGGGTGACATGTAACTTCTGTAACTTCCATTACCTTTCACTTTCATTCTGCATCATAGAATATTGAAGAGTTTGCGTAATCTAATATATCATGATTTTTTAGAGATTATGAATTAAAGTGAATGAATACATTTTCAGCTTATGAATGTTTTAAAACTTGCACATATTTTCTTACCTTTGTTCATTTTTGAATGTTTCTTCCTTTAATTCAAGTATCTGTATAAATGAACGTTCGGTATTTGCTATTGTAGAACCGTTGTCTTTAATGTGTAAAATTTCATTTAGTAACAGAACATTATGCACTCTTAGAAACTCGGGAGATCATTATTTATTAGCCAGAGGAACTAAGCTGTTTGCAAATTCTTTCGTTTCATCGTTATTGAATCAACTACCAGTTGCTATAAGAGAAGCACCGTCATTATCACCTATATACACGAAATCTTCTTTATACTTATGTTAAATCAGTTATAGTTCCAAAATATTTAAACCACGGTAAACGAATATTTCTGCTCAGAATGCAAGACGAAGAAATAATTATAGTAATCTAAAATATAATCTTTTCATTAATCATGTAAAAATTATTCAACATGTATCTGTACACATGGAGTGATGGAAGATGCAGAACGTTACTATTATAAATGTTTTCTCTTTGCACAACACAGAATTAAACTATTTCAAAGCACAAGATTGTTCCATCCACTCATTGTCAAAAAGCTGTTACATGGATCAGACACGATCATTCATAAGAAGAAAAACATAAACTGTTTCGAAAGTGTCCAAATTTTCATTCGCGAATCAAGATGATTCCAATAATTTCGATATAGTGTTTTGTTTTTCTACCCATGACTATGTAATATATTTCACAAAAGGTTTGATCGCGTGAATATCAGTGATCAACCAGATAACACTTACTTTATACAAATACATTATAGTTATATATAATCTAATAATTCCATAAAAAATAAATTCGATATAAATGTGTGCTTGCGTATGCATGCATTTGTGTGTGCATTTGTGTGTGCGTGAGTGCCCGTGTATGTGTGTTTTACTAATTACACTTTATGTTATTCATAATTACCTGCCATGAATATAATTTCAATATACCTAAACCATCTTTAAAATGTTATAATATAGTTGAAAGGGAATGACCTATCTAATGTTGAGAGAACGTGTGGCCAGACTCTTTTGCCTAAACTTGTATTTAAAATATATGCATAATATATAGTCTAATATGTGTTTATATGACAACAAAACGTATTAAAACTATAAAGTAATTCGCATTATTTTTTTCCGCATTTTTTTCCAGCTTTGTTCGTCATGACAATTGGTATGCACTATATCAGCAACAGAACCTCGATTATGATCGGCGCTACCTTCAGCACCATTGCCAACATCATTAACGCTTATGCCACCGATAGCGCTTACTCTTTGTCTCTTTCGGGTTATTTGATGGTAAGCAATTGATTTGAAGCTTTAACCCTTTACTTCATATAGATGCCTTTGGACACTTCCAATATAGAAGGCTTTTGAATTATTGGGTGAATTGTGTTTATATTAACTGATAGAGTGGAAAACAGTGCATAAACTCTTTCTGCACTGTTTTCAAAGGCCTTCTGTGATTGGTGCGGGAAAACGCCTATCTATGGAGTAAAGGGTTAATAATGTGTATTGTCATAATACGCATTTGAAGAGTTATATTATCAAGATGTAATTGATAACATATATACTAACAGAACCAACCCGCAAATGTCGTTTAAGTCAAGATCCATAATGTAAATCTAGAAGTACATCATTACCAACAACTTCTAAAACATAAAACATTTTGGAATATAGATTGTCTCAAAAGTTTGGTGAGAACAGTTTTAAAGAAAGATTTGGAATGTTCTGACTAAGTGGTAATTGAAACAATACATGACCTTAGCCAAGTAATTAATGTTTATATCAAAGATATTAAATATTTACAATACAAATTTCACAATAAAACAAAGGTTGTCAAAGATGGTGACAATCCGTTTAAAAATATAAGTATTAAATCTGGCATTCCCCAATGTTGAATTATTGGAGGATTTTGCTCATGTTTAAACAAATTTTATTCATTCAAATTCACTTACATACAAATCAGTTCAAGTATACATATGGACTAGAACGGGAGATAAAACCTAATGAAAAATTTCTCTATGAATGTACTTCCAGTGGGTCCTAAAAGCTGCGGCTAGTGACATGTACGCGGGTCATTCTAAACTATCTACTGCTGGAGAAAGTGTCCTTGATACCGAGTTAAAGTCAGTTTATATTGACAGCGTTGATAAAACGGCATTAATCCAAAACTACAGAAAAGAAAATAAAGCTATGAAAATTGTGTTACATATTTTAATACTACAAAATTCGACCAACTACACTCGAGAAGATTAAGAAATTTTTATACAGACAATTTTATATAGACTATTTTGCTAATAGAATAATAAAATACTATTATTTAATTCCTACTATTTTATTACTGGTCTATTATCAATAACAGCAACAAAGTGTACATTTCTAAAATATTTCTACAGCAAAATATACTGCTACGTGAAAACAAAACATCGGTTTATATAATGTATATTTTTATATTATTAAATTTTATTTCCATAGCCTACATGCTATTACAATCAACTCAATGCATTAATACTTCAGGACTCGGACATGCCATGATTCATCCGCCAATGACCGCGATGCTTGGCGAATACTTTAACAGGAAAAGGGCACTAGCAAGCGGACTGGCATTTAGTGGAGCAAACTTTGGAAGCCTTATATTTGCACCGCTTATGTCGTATTTATTTCAAACTCTCGGT
>CM055907.1:9032450-9172502 GCA_029582155.1 Panopea generosa | reverse complement strand
TCCCAAAACCTGATATCTCCCGAATCAGGTATAACTCCCAATGAAAAAGCAGGGAAATCTATGCTTGTCCCTCAATTCATAGCAATTGAACGCTTACTAAACTGTGACGTCCTCATGCTGCAACTGAAAGTCTGATTGACGTCATAGTTTAGTAAGCGTTCAACTGCTATGAATTGTAGGACGTGAAAGGAAATCCCTGCTATTTCATTGGGGGCTAATATACCTGATTCGGGAGATATCAGGTTCAGGGATAGACTTAAAAAATCATAAACATAATTTTAATAAAACTCTTAAAAGTCACGCAAGTTTTGATATTATGAGTAAAAGATTCAAAATGGCACAGTTTTACATTTCCTTGGGTATTCTAATAAAAATACCAATGGAAACATGCAGCTACATGTACTATAGTTTTAATTTGTCTATTTATAATTTTTACCAATGTGCGAGATATGATGTCTTTAAAATCATATACCTCTTCACAAAAATATTATCAAAATGAGAGTCTGCATATATACGGCGTCTCCTAATTTCATATTTGCAGTTTGGAGATATTTACTAATTTTTAGGCGACTGTATCCCTTTATATAAACATGCAGCTTCGAGTACTGTTGAATCAATAATAGATAATACAAGAAAACGTAATTATATCTACTTCCAGGAGCTTTGCGAGATGCTACCGGAGACTATCATGCGTCATATCACTTGCTGGGAACCATGGCAATATCGGGAGGATGTTTATCACTTTCCGTTCCATATGTCAACAAACTTAACAAGAAGAAATGAGCGCACAGACAAAACACAAGTGTTCACAATGTACAGCCGTTTATTAGTTTTAATCTTCACAAGAGTTGACGAGAGAAATATAGTATGCCTTTTATCATATCGTGCCTAAACTTGAATTTATTATAATATTTCCGTTCACTATAAGAATTAATGAGAACACCTGACAAATATTATTGAGTGTTTTATATATTTGACGACTATTTATTTCTTCACTTACCAACTTCAATGCAATACCTTTATCCTGTTTACTCGTGTAAACTGTTTTGCAAATGGTTGAAAAGTGGCAATTAAGTGAAAAGTGTGTAATTAGATTTTGAGCGTGGTGGGAGGGAAACAAATATATTTTTTTCCTGCATGTACATCACTACATTACCTTAATTCCAAATGTCAAAAGGGACGGTGCGCTGTTTCTACTAACACTCACATGAGAATCAAACTGCAAAGCGCACCTTACTTTTAAAGTATCTGCATCCCAATAATCATCACCTATCAGCTAGTGATAGCTGCTATCATTAGAGAATTCAGAACAACAAATAATATTAGTTAATCATATTTTATTTTAAATTTGGTATTGTTTGGCTACGGCTCATTATTTCGGTTTGCCGTCAACAACAAATGGGCAGCCCTCAACAAAACAATCCCCATCATTGGGCAAATAAATCACACAAATCACAACCCCTTCATGGGGCAATAGTTAATATAAAGCACAGTCCCCTTCATGGGGCAAATATTTCACATATAGTTAAAATTGTATATGTTCTTTCAAGTTTCATTTCACATGAAACGATCAGCTAAACTGAATGAAACCAAACCTGGGTGACATTGATAGGAAACACAAATTCTGTTTATTATAAACTGTTTAATATTTCGCTGACCGCCAAATGGACTCGGCAGGTAGTTCAGTAACTACTGACGACCTGCGAAACGAATCCACCGCCAAATAATCAGCGAAATAGAGCCGTAAACAAACCCAAACAATGCTTCATTGACACTCATCATATAGTGTCTAGACACTCAACATATAGTGTCTGATGATCAAAAGATGACATGGGAATAAAGAAAATTGTCACATTCCAACAAATGTCACTGAATCAGTACAACACCTTCTTGCACTACTGTTTTTATGCATCAATGTACAACTCAGTTTTGGCTTCCAATTAATCAAGTATTAATATGTAGCCAATGGTAACAAATGCACGCTATTATGATTAAATAGCCCCATTAGTGATTGTGGATCCGGATACTTAATCTGTCACCATGATTTTAACACCATTGAAGCTGTTTATGTACTAGTAATAACACAGTTCGTTGCTAGATTTGTTGCCACCTGGTTGGCGAAATAAATGTGATGCCTTTGGGTATGACCATATTACTGTAACGTGGGGCCAATATTGATGGATAATTAAAAAATATCCCAGTGCTGTATAACAGTATCTTACTTCATACGACTTAGCCATGCTGAAACAGATATCCTGTTAATGGAGCCTTATTCAAGTGACAAACCAAGCGATCCTGTAGCCAGGTCTAACTTTAAAGTACAATTGCAAGCTCGCAAAGTGGCAAATTGGATCGTCCCCCTTCATAATTTTACTGAAGCGGTCTGCCCCGTTTAATCCGTTTTAGATTACCTGATAGTATGATAGCGAAAACCGCTTCACACCTCAGCTTCATTCATATCCAATCATTTACTGACAAAAATTGCCATTACCCATATCGACTTGCTAAATTGTTCAACATAGTAACCAGGACCTCATAAAATGGTACCAGGGCCTCATTAAGCAATACTGTTCTTCAGGTGCATAGCGCATCATCCCGCAACGCCTTTTTTCGTAGCACTGCACCAATGCTACTAAAAGTGTACTGTCTGACAATAATGCACTACCTAGATAGTTAGAAAGCCATCCCAAGGCATAAATGGAGATAATGAAAATCAAAACCTATTGCGTGGGTCTATCAATTCCGACATTGTCTCGTATAACCGACGTAAAATGCTCTACTGGACCCAATGACTGTCCAAAAGTCATTGAACATGACTGCCAGTTTCAAATTCTGTACATAATTCATTGCATAATTATGTTTACTTTCATAAATAAGATATAACAATTAGCCAGCACTAATTGACTTCAATAAATGTAACAAAAAAGAAGACTAAAATAATGCATGTTTTGTCTAGTAAGTAATCATTTGGATCACTGTTTAAATAAATTTTTTTAAGTGAGTAAGGTTTATGATGATTTGTATATTTTTGAGACAAGCAATCTAAGAGCGGGGATGTGTTATAGAATTACATACATGTAGTTCCATTAATGAGCTACAAATTTGCAGCCCAAAATAAGGACAGTATAAATTATGGTAAACTTTGAGGTTAGGGTTCAATACTGGCTGGAGATGAAGCATAAAATAGAAGTATTACCCAATGTTGCGATGCTCCCAGCCCAGGTATACTGGAGCATGTTCACAAGTTCAGAGATTATTGGGGTCACAGGAGCATGATGGGATCACTTGAGGTGAAATGCTCCGAGTTCAGAACATATATAGGCCTGATGATTATCAAGCAGTGTTTTTATTTTTTATAGTGTTTTTAAATTATTTGGGATGGGGATTTCAGCAGTGGCAGTCAAGATGTTTAGGATGCTGATAGATTGTAGAGAAAGGCGAATTACTTTGTTTTGAATATGAGTCATAAAACCGTGTAGAAAAGTATGTAAAACAGCGAGGAACTTTCCTATTATGTTGGATATATTTTCCTCAAAGTAGAACTAGATATTTAATTTAGAAATAAACTTTATATTACAAGCAGTGGGATTGCTGATTTTTATAATTTCCCTTAAGTTGCTAATCATTCATCTTATAGCAAATTGACTGCAAGTGTGTATTGCCCATTTCATACCTAAACGTTTATGTTGGCAAGTCACCTTAGTGACCACGCCCTTAAAACTGAAAGCTATTTCCCATTGCCCCACACTCTGACAGTATAATGTCCAATCACCTGGCTGCCGGATACCTATCTTCAATTTGAGCCTGCATTACTCGCCATACCTTCTTCAGCATAGGTCCCCATTTCCCATTATGGATATAGTATGTACATTTCTTGAATAAAATATTAATTATACCAAGGTCAACATACTGACTAGCCATCATTCCCCCCCCCCAAAAAAAAAATAAAATGTTTAGCCACCATTTTCCTGCAAGAAACACTAAAATACACAATATTTCGATGTTATAAAGATTTAATTATACTTGTCCAAACTGTAGAATAACTTAAAACATGAATATATAGTTATAAATAAATATGAATCTTTTTCTCCAAGATTCAATTAATATAATAATATATTGAAAGAATTTTTTTAACTTGGGCTTCACGCAGAGATATATTAATATAGATATACCGCTTAAAATTGGAGTCACATGATTCCATTCTTATTTCAATTTGATCTGTTATACAGGTTGACACGTTTTAAGAATTGTTTTATCTTAGAAAGAGTCCACATGACGATGCAAAGGTCGTTACGCAGTATTTTAGTGATGTCTTGGTAATAAATAGTAATTTCGTTTCAAGTTTACCACTCCTATCGAAATATTGATTTTGACACGTTTTAATAGATTTGTCATACAAACCCGTTCAGATTTATTGATTAATAAAAGCGAAATGCGATTCATATGTTTGAAAATTATTTATGTTTTTAATACATTTGATAGCGTTTTCCCCCTTTCATGTACCCTATACGATTTTTTTTTTTTATTATTTTTTTTTTTTTAACGACTAAACTTTTTCTTGTCTTTTGAGTATACTTTCCATCGATTGAGGAATGTGCAACCCTAATTCAGAGTCAACACTCGCCAATTGAAACAAATCAATATACTCCACAAATTTTTAATATCCTGGCCGACTCAAACCGCAGATAACGGGTTCAGCCATAGTCTCGGTTGCAGATGTTGCAATGAAGACATTGCAGATGTCACTGTAATCACAGTTGATTGCACTGGCATACGCCACTGGCAACTTCCTCTTCTGTTTTACCATATTCGACTCGGGTGAACATGAAAATTATTATCAACGATTAGCACTAGGATCATGGAAGATAAAATAGACAATAACAAATGTATTCAACTGAATCTCCATCCTTCTATCCTTAGCATTGTATCTTATAGTCCCTATGCTTTATAATAACCGAATTGCACTCTTCCATTAAATTACTTTCGAGATCCAATATAATATAATTACCATAATATATATATTCCAACGGTAACTCTTTATAGCATTATTAGACAATCAGATGAAGACCAAGCAATTTTATTAACATCAATTAGCACCCGTTACAAATATGCCCCTTTGACACACAATATAGCCATCGGTATCATTTATCCAGGTATATAGTTATATATACACCGGTCGATGAAGCGTGGGGGGGGGGGGTGGGGTGGGTGGGTGGGGGTGGGTGGGGGGGGGGGGGGGTGGGGGGGTGGGGGGGGATAGGTGGTTGGCGTTGACACCATTGTTTCGATGTAAATCGTTTTAAGTTGTATATTCTCTACATTTATAAACTTCGGTTAAATACGAACTAACAGTAAACAATATAACTACCGCCTAACAGCCATTTTACTAGACCATTTCCATTAGAAGGTCATATACAAATGTTTACACATCAAGCAAAATCTTACAAAAATCTCGGAATTCCACGAACAACCGAAACCACCCGACTTCAAACATATTGAATAATATATCGTCTACCAAACAGCATATGTGTCGATGCAAGCATTAATATATAAACAAATATATTTTTCCCTGCATGTACATCTCTACATTACCTTGATTCCAAATGTCAAAAAGGACGGTGCGCTGTTCTACTAACACTCACATGAGAATCAAGCTGCAAAGCGCACCTTACTTTTAAAGTATCTGCATCTCAATAATCATCACCTATCAGCCAGTGATAGCTGCTATTATGTTTATAACCGAACACTGTTTATTTGGCCTCACTAAATTAATTTGAGAAAATATTATGACATATATTACACACTATTCGACTTTATAGAAACGTTGAAGTCAAAAGAAGAATTGTTGATAGAAAGACACACCTTATACGCTTAAAGTTATTTACCGACGCTAGTGTAATGGGAACAATTGTAGATCGGAGATCTTACATAATGTTTATGTGTTCATGCTGACAGACAGCTATTAAGTTGTGATAACTATTGTTGTAACTTCTCCAGGTATTGCAGTGAGGATATCTTACATAATGTTTGTGTGTTCATGCTGGCAGACAGCTATTAAGTTGTGAGAACTATTGTTGTAACTTCTCCAGGTATTGTAGTGAGGAGATCTTACATAATGTTTATGTGTTCATGCTGGCAGACAGCTATTAAGTTGTTATAACTATTGTTGTAACTTCTCCAGGTATTGTAGTGAGGAGATCTTACATAATGTTTATGTGTTCATGCTGGCAGACAGCTATTAAGTTGTGATAACTATTGTTGTAACTTCTCCAGGTATTGTAGTGAGGAGATCTTACATAATGTTTATGTGTTCATGCTGGCAGACAGCTATTAAGTTGTGATAACTATTGTTGTAACTTCTCCAGGTATTGTAGTGAGGAGATCTAACATAATGTTTATGTGTTTATGCTGGCAGACAGCTATTAAGTTGTGATAACTATTGTTGTAACTTCTCCAGGTATAGTAGATCGAATATCTACATAATGTTTATGTGTTCATGCTGGCAGACAGCTATTAAGTTGTGATAACTATTGTTGTAACTTCTCCAGGTATTGTAGTGAGGAGATCTTACATAATGTTTATGTGTTCATGCTGACAGACAGCTATTAAGTTGTGATAACTATTGTTGTAACTTCTCCACGTATTGTAGTGAGGAGATCTTACATAATGTTTATGTGTTCATGCTGGCAGACAGCTATTAAGTTGTGATAACTATTGTTCTAACTTCTCCAGGTATTGTAGTGAGAAGATCTTACATAATGTGTATGTGTTCATGCTGGCAGAAAGCTATTAAGTTGTGAGAACTATTGTTGTAACTTCTCCAGGTATTGTAGTGAGGAGATCTTACATAATGTTTATGTGTTCATGCTGACAGACAGCTATTAAGTTGTGATAACTATTGTTGTAACTTCTCCACGTATTGTAGTGAGGAGATCTTACATAATGTTTATGTGTTCATGCTGGCAGACAGCTATTAAGTTGTGATAACTATTGTTCTAACTTCTCCAGGTATTGTAGTGAGGAGATCTTACATAATGTGTATGTGTTCATGCTGGCAGAAAGCTATTAAGTTGTGATAACTATTGTTGTAACTTCTGCAGGTATAGTAGATCGAATATCTACATAATGTTGATGTGTTCGTGCTGGCAGACAGCTATTAAGTTGTGATAACTATTATTGTAACTTCTTCAGATATTGTAGACCGGAGATCTTACATAATGTTTATGTGTTCATGCTGGCAGACAGCTATTAAGTTGTGATAACTATTGTTCTAACTTCTCCAGGTATTGTAGTGAGGAGATCTTACATAATGTTTATGTGTTCATGCTGGCAGACAGCTATTTAGTTGTGATAACTATTGTTGTAACTTCTCCAGGTATTGTAGTGAGGAGATCTTACATAATGTTTATGTGTTCATGCTGGCAGACAGCTATTAAGTTGTGATAACTATTGTTGTAACTTCTCCATGTATTGTAGTGAGGAGATCTTACATAATGTTTATGTGTTCATGCTGGCAGATAGCTATTAAGTTGTGATAACTATTGTTGTAACTTCCCCAGGTATAGTAGATCGAATATCTACATAATGTTTATGTGTTCATGCTGGCAGACAGCTATTAAGTTGTGATAACTATTGTTGTTCTTCTCCCGGTATTGTAGATCGGAGATCTTACATAATGTTTATGTGTTCATGCTGGCAGACAGCTATTAAGTTGTGATAACTATTGTTCTAACTTGTCCATGTATTGTAGTGAGGAGATCTTACATAATGTTTATGTGTTCATGCTGGCAGACAGCTATTAAGTTGTGATAACTATTGTTCTAACTTCTCCAGGTATAGTAGATCGAAAATCTACATAATGTTTATGTGTTCATGCTGGCAGACAGCTATTAAGTTGTGATAACTATTGTTGTAACTTCTCCAGGTATTGTAGATCGGAGATCTTACATAATGTTTATGTGTTCATGCTGGCAGACAGCTATAAAGTTTTAATAACTATTGTTGTACTTCTCCAGGTATTGTAGATCAGAGATCTTACATAATGTTTATGTGTTCATGCTGGCAGATAGCTATTAAGTTGTGATAACTATTGTTGTAACTTCTCAAGGTACAGTAGATCGAAAATCTACATAATGTTTATGTGTTCGTGCTGGCAGACAGCTATTAAGTTGTGATAACGATTGTTGTAACTTCTCCAGGTATTGTAGATCGGAGATCTTACATAATGTTTATGTGTTCATGCTGGCAGACAGCTATTAAGTTGTGATAACTATTGTTGTAACTTCTCCAGGTATTGTAGTGAGGAGATCTTACATAATGTTTATGTGTTCATGCTGGCAGACAGCTATTAAGTTGTGATAACTATTGTTCTAACTTCTCAAGGTATAGTAGATCGAATATCTACATAATGTTTATGTGTTCATGCTGGCAGACAGCTATTAAGTTGTGATAACTATTGTTGTAACTTCTCCAGGTATTGTAGTTAGGAGATCTTACATATTGTTTATTTGTTCATGCTGGCAGACAGCTATTAAGTTGTGATAACTATTGTTGTAACTTCTCCAGGTATTGTAGTGAGGAGATCTTACATAATGTTTATGTGTTCATGCTGGCAGACAGCTATTAAGTTGTGATAACTATTGTTCTAACTTCTCCAGGTATTGTAGTGAGAAGATCTTACATAATGTGTATGTGTTCATGCTGGCAGAAAGCTATTAAGTTGTGATAACTATTGTTGTAACTTCTCCAGGTATAGTAGATCGAATATCTACATAATGTTTATGTGTTCGTGCTGGCAGACAGCTATTAAGTTGTGATAACTATTATTGTAACTTCTCCAGGTATTGTAGACCGGAGATCTTACATAATGTTTATGTGTTCATGCTGGCAGACAGCTATTAAGTTGTGATAACTATTGTTCTAACTTCTCCAGGTATTGTAGTGAGGAGATCTTACAGAATGTTTATGTGTTCATGCTGGCAGACAGCTATTAAGTTGTGATAACTATTGTTGTAACTTCTCCAGGTATTGTAGTGAGGAGATCTTACATAATGTTTATGTGTTCATGCTGGCAGACAGCTATTTAGTTGTGATAACTATTGTTGTAACTTCTCCAGGTATTGTAGTGAGGAGATCTTACATAATGTTTATGTGTTCATGCTGGCAGATAGCTATTAAGTTGTGATAACTATTGTTGTAACTTCCCCAGGTATAGTAGATCGAATATCTACATAATGTTTATGTGTTCATGCTGGCAGACAGCTATTAAGTTGTGATAACTATTGTTGTTCTTCTCCAGGTATTGTAGATCGGAGATCTTACATAATGTTTATTTGTTCATGCTGGCAGACAGCTATTAAGTTGTGATAACGATTGTTGTAACTTCTCCAGGTATAGTAGATCGAAAATCTACATAATGTTTATGTGTTCATGCTGGCAGACAGCTATTAAGTTGTGATAACTATTGTTGTAACTTCTCCAGGTATTGTAGATCGGAGATCTTACATAATGTTTATGTGTTCATGCTGGCAGACAGCTATTAAGTTTTAATAACTATTGTTGTAACTTCTCCAGGTATTGTAGATCGGAGATCTTACATAATGTTTATGTGTTCATGCTGGCAGACAGCTATTAAGTTTTAATAACTACTGTTGTACTTCTCCAGGTATTGTAGATCAGATATCTTACATAATGTGTATGTGTTCATGCTGGCAGATAGCTATTAAGTTGTGATAACTATTGTTGTAACTTCTCAAGGTACAGTAGATCCAAAATCTACATAATGTTTATGTGTTCGTGCTGGCAGACAGCTATTAAGTTGTGATCACTATTGTTGTAACTTCTCCAGGTATTGTAGATCGGAGATCTTACATAATGTTGATGTGTTCATGCTGGCAGACAGCTATAAAGTTGTGATAACTATTGTTGTAACTTCTCCAGGTATTGTAGATCAGAGATCTTACATAATGTTGATGTGTTCATGCTGGCAGATAGCTATTAAGTTGTGATAACTATTGTTGTAACTTCTCAAGGTATAGTAGATCGAAAATCTACATAATGTTTATGTGTTCGTGCTGGCAGACAGCTATTAAGTTGTGATAACTATTGTTGTAACTTCTCCAGGTATTGTAGATCGGAGATCTTACATAATGTTTATGTGTTCATGCTGGCAGACAGCTATTAAGTTGTAATAACTATTGTTGTAACTTCTCCAGGTATTGTAGATCAGAGATCTTACATAATGTTTATGTGTTCATGCTGGCAGACAGCTATTAAGTTGTGAGAACTATTGTTGTAACTTCTCCAGGTATTGTAGTGAGGAGATCTTACATAATGTTTATGTGTTCATGCTGGCAGACAGCTATTAAGTTGTGATAACTATTGTTGTAACTTCTCCAGGTATTGTAGTGAGGAGATCTTACATAATGTTTATGTGTTCATGCTGGCAGACAGCTATTAAGTTGTGATAACTATTGTTGTAACTTCTCCAGGTATTGTAGTGAGGAGATCTTACATAATGTTTATGTGTTCATGCTGGCAGACAGCTATTAAGTTGTGATAACTATTGTTGTAACTTCTCCAGGTATAGTAGATCGAATATCTACATAATGTTTATGTGTTCATGCTGGCAGACAGCTATTAAGTTGTGATAACTATTGTTGTAACTTCTCCAGGTATTGTAGTGAGGAGATCTTACATAATGTTTATGTGTTCATGCTGACAGACAGCTATTAAGTTATGATAACTATTGTTGTAACTTCTCCACGTATTGTAGTGAGGAGATCTTACATAATGTTTATGTGTTCATGCTGGCAGACAGCTATTAAGTTGTGATAACTATTGTTCTAACTTCTCCAGGTATTGTAGTGAGAAGATCTTACATAATGTGTATGTGTTCATGCTGGCAGAAAGCTATTAAGTTGTGATAACTATTGTTGTAACTTCTCCAGGTATTGTAGTGAGGAGATCTTACATAATGTTTATGTGTTCATGCTGACAGACAGCTATTAAGTTGTGATAACTATTGTTGTAACTTCTCCACGTATTGTAGTGAGGAGATCTTACATAATGTTTATGTTTTTATGCTGGCAGACAGCTATTAAGTTGTGATAACTATTGTTCTAACTTCTCCAGGTATTGTAGTGAGAAGATCTTACATAATGTGTATGTGTTCATGCTGGCAGAAAGCTATTAAATTGTGATAACTATTGTTGTAACTTCTGCAGGTATAGTAGATCGAATATCTACATAATGTTGATGTGTTCGTGCTGGCAGACAGCTATTAAGTTGTGATAACTATTATTGTAACTTCTTCAGGTTTTGTAGACCGGAGATCTTACATAATGTTTATGTGTTCATGCTGGCAGACAGCTATTAAGTTGTGATAACTATTGTTCTAACTTCTCCAGGTATTGTAGTGAGGAGATCTTACATAATGTTTATGTGTTCATGCTGGCAGACAGCTATTAAGTTGTGATAACTATTGTTGTAACTTCTCCAGGTATTGTAGTGAGGAGATCTTACATAATGTTTATGTGTTCATGCTGGCAGACAGCTATTAAGTTGTGATAACTATTGTTGTAACTTCTCCAGGTATTGTAGATCAGAGATCTTACATAATGTTGATGTGTTCATGCTGGCAGATAGCTATTAAGTTGTGATAACTATTGTTGTAACTTCCCCAGGTATAGTAGATCGAATATCTACATAATGTTTATGTGTTCATGCTGGCAGACAGCTATTAAGTTGTGATAACTATTGTTCTAACTTCTCCATGTATTGTAGTGAGGAGATCTTACATAATGTTTATGTGTTCATGCTGGCAGACAGCTATTAAGTTGTGATAACTATTGTTGTAACTTCTCCAGGTATTGTAGTGAGGAGATCTTACATAATGTTTATGTGTTCATGCTGGCAGACAGCTATTAAGTTGTGATAACTATTGTTGTAACTTCTCAAGGTATAGTAGATCGAATATCTACATAATGTTTATGTGTTCATGCTGGCAGACAGCTATTAAGTTGTGATAACTATTGTTGTAACTTCTCCAGGTATTGTAGTGAGGAGATCTTACATATTGTTTATTTGTTCATGCTGGCAGACAGCTATTAAGTTGTGATAACTATTGTTGTAACTTCTCCAGGTATTGTAGTGAGGAGATCTTACATAATGTTTATGTGTTCATGCTGGCAGACAGCTATTAAGTTGTGATAACTATTGTTCTAACTTCTCAAGGTATTGTAGTGAGAAGATCTTACATAATGTGCATGTGTTCATGCTGGCAGAAAGCTATTAAGTTGTGATAACTATTGTTGTAACTTCTGCAGGTATAGTAGATCGAATATCTACATAATGTTTATGTGTTCGTGCTGGCAGACAGCTATTAAGTTGTGATAACTATTATTGTAACTTCTCCAGGTATTGTAGACCTGAGATCTTACATAATGTTTATGTGTTCAAGCTGGCAGACAGCTATTAAGTTGTGATAACTATTGTTCTAACTTCTCCAGGTATTGTAGTGAGGAGATCTTACAGAATGTTTATGTGTTCATGCTGGCAGACAGCTATTAAGTTGTGATAACTATTGTTGTAACTTCTCCAGGTATTGTAGTGAGGAGATCTTACATAATGTTTATGTGTTCATGCTGGCAGACAGCTATTTAGTTGTGATAACTATTGTTGTAACTTCTCCAGGTATTGTAGTGAGGAGATCTTACAGAATGTTTATGTGTTCATGCTGGCAGATAGCTATTAAGTTGTGATAACTATTGTTGTAACTTCCCCAGGTATAGTAGATCGAATATCTACATAATGTTTATGTGTTCATGCTGGCAGACAGCTATTAAGTTGTGATAACTATTGTTGTTCTTCTCCAGGTATTGTAGATCGGAGATCTTACATAATGTTTATGTGTTCATGCTGGCAGACAGCTATTAAGTTTTAATAACTATTGTTGTACTTCTCCAGGTATTGTAGATCAGATATCTTACATAATGTTTATGTGTTCATGCTGGCAGATAGCTATTAAGTTGTGATAACTATTGTTGTAACTTCTCAAAATACAGTAGATCGAAAATCTACATAATGTTTATGTGTTCGTGCTGGCAGACAGCTATTAAGTTGTGATAACTATTGTTGTAACTTCTCCAGGTATTGTAGATCGGAGATCTTACATAATGTTGATGTGTTCATGCTGGCAGACAGCTATTAAGTTGTGATAACTATTGTTGTAACTTCTCCAGGTATTGTAGTGAGGAGATCTTACATAATGTTTATGTGTTTATGCTGGCAGATAGCTATTAAGTTGTGATAACTATTGTTGTAACTTCTCAAGGTATAGTAGATCGAAAATCTACATAATGTTTATGTGTTCGTGCTGGCAGACAGCTATTAAGTTGTGATAACTATTGTTGTAACTTCTCCAGGTATTGTAGATCAGAGATCTTACATAATGTTTATGTGTTCATGCTGGCAGATAGCTATTAAGTTGTGATTACTATTGTTGTAACTTCTCCAGGTATAGTAAATCGAAAATCTACATAATGTTTATGTGTTCGTGCTGGCAGACAGCTATTAAGTTGTGATAACTATTGTTGTAACTTCTCCAGGTATTGTAGATCGAAGTTCTTACATAATGTTTATGTTTTCATGCTGGCAGACAGCTATTAAGTTGTAATAACTGGTGTTGTTCTTCTCCAGGTATTGTAGATCAGAGATCTTACATAATGTTTATGTGTTCATGCTGGCAGACAGCTATTAAGTTGTGATAACTATTGCTGTAACTTTTCCAGGTATTGTAGTGAGGAGATCTTACATAATGTTTATGTGCTCGTGCTGGCAGACAGCTATTTAGTTGACATGTATGTATGTGACATAAAGTGTGTGTGTGTGCGTGCGTGCGTGCGTGTGTTACACTAGTAGATGTTTACCACACGAAACATAACGGTATCAACAAAAGTTCCTATTAAATAATGATATCAGATGCAAAGTTACTAATCATCAACAAGGCTGTAGTATTGTTTCTCATTTCTACATGTTGTCTAAATCCGGTGTGTTTGGAAGATCATCAGCAGGGTTTTCTGTGGAGCTCGATTGTAGGGTTTCAGCATTTCCGGCAACAGTAGATGGAAATGGTGGTGGTTCTCGTGAAGCAGTCGGCGAGGTTTGACCATGTGGATGGGCTATTTCGTTCCCCTAAAATTAATTTAAATCGATGTGTAATATCTACATATATTATAATAATACTAATAATAACGCACTATATAGTATTTACAGCACCAAATGTATCTTCAAATACGTAATTTATGTACATCTTATTTGATGGAATAGAACGATTGAGGAATGTACTGTAATTCTAAAAGATTAAAATGGAAAAAAAGTATTTACATAAATGAGATATTATAATGAGGTAACATTTACAAATATATGTCCCGTGTATATTTGCAGAGTTGAGACATTAGGTCAATTATTTTTATTGTTAAACAAACTATTCATTCAAACTTGAATCTAATTGAATATGCTTGGTTTATCTGAGCTTATAAAATTCCCAGAACATTCCACTATATCATATGAATCAGCTAAGTGTTTTATCATAATGAAAGTATACTATTGTGTTAATCTGTGATTCATTCAGATATTAAGAATGTTATTATTCATTAAGAGGATATTTTAAAACTAGCATATTATTGGAACAGTTGGGATGCGTTTCACAAAAAGTCTTACGAAAAAATTGTCGTGAATGTAAAACAGCAACTGTTTATAATATATTCAATATTCATCTAAATGGCTACCCAGTTTGCTCAAAACATTATATATTTTTCTGGAAATACAATAATTTTGAATGTCGATGAAAATTTGAACATTTGGTGGTAATCTATACATATTTATCAAATAGATTAGGGTCCTTCTTGGTCTATAGTCTAAGGCGCCGTCTCAAGATCACTTGCCTCTCACCGCTTAAGTCGTAGGTTCGAGTCCTGCTCGCTCCAAAGACTTTATTTGAGAATGTTTGACAGTTTTTTGCAGAAGGACGGTGACTCTATTCAGATTCATTCTGAGGTCTCCTTCACAAATAAAACTGGATATGCCGTATATAACAGGAAATGCTTTGAATAAGCGTTAAACCCAATTTAAAAAATCCAATTGTTTAAATCATACTTACATTAACTGACCGTCGTCCACACAATGTTTCGCCTAAAAGAAGAAAATGCAACAAAACGAAATGTAAACATTAGAATGGTGCAATAAATAATAGAGTAAATGTGAGCGAACATGATACTCGGAACAATTTTGAACAATTTTGGACGTTCACTATTTTACTACGGTCCAAAATGAAAATCTCTTGAGAATTATCAATTTCTCCAAAAACATATTATTTGAGTAAAATAAAGTAGAAAACATCCTTTCGCTTCTATAATTAGATAGTATTAAAACTAGTTTCTACTAGTCGTGTATCGTATCTATGTGTATCGGAATAACGATAGTAATCCTTTTTTGAACTTTTTTTTTCAAGATTAATTGTTGCAAGATGTTTCACTTGCGAATACACTGTTTTTTTTCAAGATTAATTGTTGCAAGATGTTTCACTTGCGAATACACTGTCTTTTTTCAAGATTTATTGTTGCAAGATGTTTCACTTGCGAATACACTGTTTTTTTTCAAGATTAATTGTTGCAAGATGTTTCACTTGCGAATACACTGTCTTTTTTTCAAGATTTATTGTTGCAAGATGTTTCATTTGCGAATACACTGTCTTAAACTGATGTTATAATATTTGATACTCACATGAGTAATCGATCATTGCTTGTGGCCATGTTAGTCTTTATACACGATTATTATATTTTGTGCATCTTTCTTAATATTTGTATATATCCGGAATGTATCTAATGTTTAAAAACCTGCGCTGAGTTGTTTAAGCTGTGTTCGCTTAACACTCCGTTAGGTGAAAAAGTGTATATTTACTATTTTGAAATTCAAAAATTTCATATAAAAAACACATTAAGAACAATGGATTAAAGAAGTAGCCATTTTTATTGTCACTAAATTGTTATATTGAATGTATCGACTCTCAAAATGCCATGATTCAAAAACGCATTTTAACCCCATGATTTAAGACCTCCCTGATTTAAGACGCTTTAAATCAAACTTATAATGATAAAATCCGAGGCAACCTCACTGTGTCACCTGCCAGTGAGTGCCCAGATGAGCGTGTCAATGGTTTAAGCCGAGACACAGCGGCATAAGTACCTGGCTACACGCCCAAGTCTAATGCCGATGGTCATTGACTGCCGTGCGTAGGCTGGACTGGGTTCATACTGGATGTGATAGGAGAGGACTAGCCAACACAATTACACTACCTGTAATGATATATGTACTTCGTTTCCCTCAATTTTACATGTAAATGTAATGAGAGAATAAATGTACATGGAATTGTTGCAGTTGTAACTTGAATTCATCTTAGTAATTTCCCTACGTCCAGTTGTTCAAAGATGAGCTTAAAGCCTAGTTATACTAACATTGCGTTTGACAACTTGATATTACTTCAAATCCTACAGTGGATTACACTGTTATTTAAACAAAACAAATATATTAGAGTAAAAAGTGATCTACAAACATCAAGTTTAAACCTGACTGTACAACAACAATTATATGAATTACACTCTACACTTGATAACGGACTGTCAGACGCAGAAGCGAACTTCAATGTATCATTCCCTATCCTAAGAATAATCAGTTTACCTAATGTTTTCTCCGAATTTTCATTCTTTATTCTTACGCACTCAGCCACTAGCCTGTCCATTTCCATTTTATCTTGGACCGCACTTTCTTGTTCTTCAGTCACCCCGTTTAATTTTGCCATCTCCTTGATTAAATCTTGTTTCTTCTTTTCAAATTCTATTTTCATTTGTTGCTTCTCTTTTTTGTTTTCAGACTGTGTAAACGCTCGTACCGCCAGGTTTTCACCTATTTTGTCCATAGAAAAGTACATTCATGAAGTTACATAAATATTTACATAAATGATAAAACACAATCACAATTAAGAACGGGATAGCAAGATACATTGTTATTGTTCTAAATACTCCAGATTTAGACGATTAAATGGACAAAGACAAAAATAAGACCATATTTGAGCTTTTACAAACAAAGTCTAAGGTGGTGTCTTATAACTAACCTCTTCTTTGTGCCTTGAATTCATGTCTACACTTGAATATATGTTACACTTTTAATGTTTGTGCATTGAATGGAAACTATCAAAGCAGATGCAGTTAAATTCCTCTTTATTATCAAATATTGTATTCACAGACCGTAAATGTTTCATGAAACGTATAAAACAGTGCATCGCCGAATACTAGATACTAATATGTAAATCGTTTCATTATATCACGAGTAAGATGTTGTATTTCATCAAATCATATTTCAGTTACCAAATCATCTGGCTAAATCTTAGTTTCGAATGAATCCCAAATCATCGAGATAACAAAATGAGTACTTTGACCTCCTGTGGTTAAGTCTTCAGGTCCTTCAAGGAAATAAAGTCCTTTGCGGCGTTCACTGTCACGTCCAAAGGAAGGCCTTTGCTCTAAAATCATTAATTATAATTAATCACAATTTCAATGTTTAAACACGTTGGCGTTTTATTTTCTCTTCCCATGAACTAATACCAATAAAGGATAATTTTGAGCTTCAGTCATTATTTTGGAAAGAATCAGACTGTTCTAGAGTCGTTATTTATTTATTTTCAACTTTTTTGACCTCATAAAACAGCATGAAGGGCCCAGTATGTGTTGTTGTTGTAATTATTTGCGTTAATGTATGTCGGTGTTAGACTGTTGAAGAAACGAGATATGGCTGTATTAACAAATTGAATATGAGAATCTAATGACGAATGTGTGGTTTACACGTATTTTAAATGCATACACGGTAAGATAAAAGGCATGTTACCAAACATTCACATTGTATTTCAAATATTTTAAGCACAAATAACAAAATAATTTAGTATGTTACTGCAAATGTGATACAGTATCAAACACTGTATATGTCATAATCAAATACTGAACAGTGTCAATGTCACCTAAACATGTAATAAATAACCAAATCATCTAGTACATTACTGCATATAAATTATTGAATCAAACACTGTATATCTGATGATAATATACTGAACAATGTCAGTTTCACGTCCACATGTAATAAATAACCGAATACATGTGTATATTAGATTAACTGCATACGTATAACTGAATCAAACATTGTATATCTTATAATCATTTACTGAACAATGTCACTTTCGCCTCCCTTTGTAAGGAATAACCAAATAATTGAGTATATTACTGCATATGTAATACTAAATCAAACACTGTACACCTGAAACTGTTTCTTTTATAATCATAATTATACTAACCTGTTTCAGAGTCACCCCCATGTGTAATAGAATCTGTTGAATTTACAGAAATGCTTGAAAAATACTTTAAATTATAATTATAGTAATACATGCAAATAAAATAAGCAATTTTAATAATCAATTAAAGCAACACATCCACGTTTAAACTTTAAAAAGAACATTTTTAATTGAGTTATGAGCACATTTCCCATACAAACATATGATCAATTAGCTGTATATGAGCATATAAACACAATCCCGAACAAAATGATGCCCAAATTATAATGCGTGACTAACACTTTATAAAACAAGCTTGTAACTCACCCGAGTCAAAAAAAATTGTCAAAATGACTTTCAAGGCAGGTAAAGTACACAACGCACTAAAACATGAATTTTTTTTAATATTTTAATACGACTCGCATAATTCAATTTGAAGCCAAGTTGGAATCTTCGGCAATTTAAAAATAATGTATAAAGCGTTTGTCACGCTTTATAATTTGGACAACTTTTTTATAATTCTAAAGCGTTCTGGATAGTGTTTGTTAGCACATATACAACTCACTGACCATATATTTATGTATGGGAAATGTGCTCACAACTCAAATGAAAAACTTTTTAAAAAAGTTTAAACGTGGATGTGTTGCTTTAACATGAAACGCGGGTGTTTTGGTCATGCCTATATAAATCGATGCAAACTAACACAAAGGTGCAATTTTGTTCCTGAAATCTTGATCCATTTTACCGAGGAATAAAGCACCCACTTTCACAATTGAAAGTTCTCTTAAATAATATTGATGTAAGGCATCAAGTCGAGATTGCACATCAATGTAAAATTTACACAGTCTTGATTACGGATTCCCTCTAACCATTATGCCCCAGGTCCTCCGTAGCCGAGTAGACTAAGGCGCCATCTTAAGATCACTTACAATGTACCTCTCACTGCTGGTGTCGTAGGTTCGGATCCTACGCGCTCCAAAAACTATATGTGAGAAAGTTTCCCAGTTATTTGCGGACGGACGGTAGTTCTACTTCGTTTCCTTCTGAGGTCTTCCTCCACCAATATAAACTGGATATGTCATATTTAACATGAAATGTGTTGAAAATGGCCTAAAACCCACAAAAAACAACCAAAAGAAACACCCATTATATCTGCTTTGTAAAACCAACGTCGCAAAATCTACAATAATGGCTTACGTATATTATGCAAATTGCCTGTACTATATTTTGAAACATATGTTCGCGCTTTTACTGTTTTAATGGAACAAATCATATTCTTATAATCTGCGACATCAAATAATTTATTTAAAAAAAAGCTGCATTTTAAAAGAAAAGTATTTTTAATAAAGCTTCGAAAACCAATAACATATTCTCTTCGAGTTTATTTAAATCTGCAGATATTACTTTTTAAACAAACAGACCAGAATATGTGATTATTTTTACCCAGTTTGAAAAAATAAATAAAGTTTTATAACAAACGGTATGTTTTGTTGGCTAATTTGTATTCACCTATACATCGGAGTATAAAAAAACGTATTTAATTCACACTTACAATATTCTTCACTTATTAAAAAAACCAAAACAAAAAAAAACAAAAAAAACAAAAATACTTCCCCTTTATTACGCCATATCAGTAACTACTAAATTATGAACAAAGGGCCATGAAATCAGGTAGTATATTGTTGTAGAAAATCTGACCAAAGTTGTGATGGTCGTGAGCTCGATACCCAACATGGACTATGTATTGTATGCATCCTTTCGCAATGCACTTTTTCCAGACCTCTTTGTGGTACTGATTCATCCACAAAGACATAGCTCAGGTAAGTCATAGGAAGCGACAAATTAAGATTTTGATAGCATTTGCTACTTTGAAGTTCTGCAGGTATCAAGGTTCCAGGTTTGTTTTGCATATTCATTATTTTTCATTTAGTATGTTAATCTGTAGTTGTAAATCTGGAATATTTCTTACAGGTGGTGGTATTGTGTGTAGGCACATCGTAAAACTTCACTTATTTATTTTTCGTTCATTCATCCAATATTTCATTAATCACTCACTCACTCACTCACTCACTCACTCACTCACTCACTCACTCACTCACTCACTCACTCACTCACTCACTCACTCACTCACTCACTCACTCACTCACTCACTCAAAGACTATAGTAACAATGCTGGATTTCTGACGCTAGCCACATTTGCCTAGTTACCTTTGGCACCCCTTTATTTTTTCATTTATTATTCTATTTCGAATATTGTTCATGTGTCTATATTAGAAACATAGTATAGTTCTAGGATAGATAAAGTTATTGAAAATCGATCAAGAATGATAAAAGCTACATCCTTTCTTCGAAAAGCCTGGCGGTACACCATAACATCTGTATACTTTTATTTATACGAGGGTCATTCAATATGTAATGCAACCTATTAATTAACACTATAACTACTTGGCTGAAACTTAACATGCCAATGAATCAGCTACTTGCTAATAATTCTGCAAACTCTGAGCACTTTATCTTGAATGACGTCATCAGCGTTCAACATCAAATCACGTCACTAAAAACATCATGACCGCGGTCACGTCTATGGAACAGCGCAGCTACATAAAAATCGAGTTTGACGCAATAAGAATGCGAAAATATATTTAATGCATTACAAGAAGCTTGCGTAGAATGTTCTTATCACATCACAAGAAACTAGATGGGTTAATGAATTTAAGAATGATAGATACACAATTGAAGACAACCAGCGAAATGGGCGAAATGTGACCGCAATGGATACTCTCAATACCGAAAAGTGATGGAACTTTTACGTTCAGACAGAAGATTGACATGTAAAGAAATGTCTTATTTACTTATCCATCATGTCATCAGCAGACCCAGGCTTTCAGCGCTCAACGCACTCACCGCGCTTTGATTTGATACTGTTTTGATTTACACCAATGTTCATGTATTTTATGACTATGTTTAATCAAAATGTTAATTCAGTGGTGCCCTAACCTGTTTTTGATCACAATCTGAAATCGATAATCGAGAAATCGATGATTACGAATATCGCGCACACGTTCATTAAGTTTATGTACAAATGTCAATACTTACAAACAGTATCCAAGTTGTTATTGAATGCAATGAAAAATATAAAAAATAATGCTTACAATAGCAGAAAAAAAGTTATTTTATGATACAGTCCTGAAAAATTTATAACTATGTCAATTTTTCAGTTTACATAAAAACCTTGACACAATCTAGGTTTGATTCCTTACTAATTCAAACCACGTCTGCTGAAACTGATGCATAACTGGTCTAAGTCATAAGTTATAAGCATGGTGGCCTGCGCATATAAGAAATTATTGAGGTTCCGGAGGAGTACACTCTTATAGAAATTTGTCAAACAATGACTTTAAAATTATCACAAAACCACATTTTAAATGTAGAATGAAAATAAGTAATTGAGTTGAAAAGGTTTGAAATGGATAGAAAGAGGTGGATATATAAAGATGCATTAATGAATGACTTCCGATGTCATAGACGAGTTTTGTGATTTCTTTTATTAATTTCCTTTTTTTTCCAATGATCTATGTTTTAAAAAATGTTGTGAAGGACTTATAAACATCCAATAAAAATAAGCAGTAAGTCATTTAGTGATAAAAATATTTTATTTTTAAAGCAACGTATTTTATCACTTTAACTTAACACGTTTCAATCGGACATATGTGCACGTGGCACCCGTGACTTACGTCACATACACTAGGAACTCTGAAAAACGCTGAAAACAACATTACACTGACATCTATCAAAAGGAAATGAATGCTTTACAACATCCGTTGTTTACTTTAGCTGTATTCACAGCTACATAAAAAAGTTTGAAAACGCGACCTAGGAAGTTAAATACAAAAACATTTTTCATAAACACAAGTGAATGTATATGCTTATTTTTATTTCCGTGGAGTTAAGTTAAGTATAGTGCATATTAATATTAATCACTTAAGATTTTTTTTTAACTTTTCCTGTTATACCATGCTATTCCTTACCCCACTGCTCCTGTCCAATAATATCATATGTCTGTAGATAGGCGTTTAGTCTATTATTTGAAACCGCAGTAAATGGATTACCTAAGCAGCTTACATATATAATGCTTCTGTAATTATCAGGGTTGTCACAAAAACCTTTTTAAAAAATATCTGTCCCTCCTTCCAAACTTTAAGAACGATTCCTTGCTAAAAGCGTCATTGAAATTCAAAAAGAACAGGAATAATTTTTGAGAGGCAAATGAGTTTACATGTCTTATTATTTCAAAGAAAAACTATGATTTTGTGATTTCTTCATGGATAATTTTTCCAATGAACTCAGTCCAAAGATACAGGATAGTTCATGTGAGCATACAACAAAATTCTTCAACGATCTTTATCAGTCAATGTTTGAAAATAATCATGAAAAACTTTAATAGATTCAGTAGAAATATCTCGCAAGGCACGTTATTGGCACCCTCCTTCATTGATTAGCTTTTTGTTAAAGGTGGAATTATTTATTTTGTAAGTTTAACTTACATATTTCTTCTACTTAACGTTGTCCTAACATGCTTATGGATACAATGTAACTTAAAGTCATAGCATTTAACATGATGACACAGAATGGGAAAGTGTATATTTTTGTTATGAATTCGCGAAATGTCTACCTGCAACGTAACATATTATATATGTTTATCCATAACGGGTTACCTGAAATCACGCCACTGTCTTTTAACTCAGTTGCTGTTGAATCTGCAAAATAACAATGGGAAAGTTATACTTGAGACCCAAAGAACTATTGAAATAATAATTGAAGTGACTATATTTTCAAAAATAAAACGGACACCTGCCGGTTAATATTAATTTTATGTGCATTGGTTCGCTAAAAAGAAAGTACTTTAAAATAGTTTTTATTTGGAATATACATCATAGTTAAAGACGCAAACGTAGATTTATATACAAGTAGATTTTATAACAAACATTGAAAAACATATAATGCAATGAGAACTTATATCGTGACCAAATTTCCTCAATTATGAAAAGCACGCTATTCATGGCATTAAACTATTATAAAAATATAGTGAATTATAAGTATGGTTAACACTATCTTCAATGTGATCGTATTTGTTTGTTAACTTCCAAATGGACACCGTGTTAATTTTTTTTTACATTTAACCAGTTCATTATGGATAATAAAAATGATAAATTTTGTAGCGTCTTTTGCTTCTATTATTAACTATCACACCAGTCTTACGTCTTTTGTTGCGGTTGTACGTAAAAAACTTTGACTCAGTGTTGTTATTATTTTTTGACTTCTTAAAATAATATACCACAGCGGTGGTCACGGGACAGAGCATCCGCCTTGCATGCAGAGATCATGACTTCGATCCCCAGACGGGTCTTACCAAAATACTTGAAAAATGGTACTAGAAGCTACTTCGCTTGGCGCTCAGCATTTAGAGGATTGTTCTAGGTATGGTAGGCCTGGTGTCAGTATGATGTGACTATGGTAACCAGGAAGATATCGACTTGTATATGTCGTAAGAAGTTCACATTCGATGATAAATAAGTTAAAAAACGTCCATTAGTTGTAATATACATATTTTATGACGCAAAACTGGTTTCATGTCCTGCACTTCATGCATACAGTTAATGTTAACAAACCCCTTGCCGTTATTCAAATTTTGCTGCTACAACTTTCTATTCAACGTACTCAAGCGCGGAAAGAGTCCGTTTTACAGTCAATTACCAGACTGCCTTTATACACAGGAGACATCATGGGTATCTTGTAAAATAGGAACTGATATTTGAAACTTTTAATTTAATCTTTTGAAAATAATTGAATAGTATAAGACAAAAAAGTACTTACTCTGTCTTCCAGTATTTTCCCTTATCGGTACATGTATTGATTGAGATACACCTTCCAAGATCTCACTTCCGTCTTCAAGATGCGTTTTTAGAACTTCTAGTTCTTGTTTCAAATCGCAAGCATTGTCATTATGGTCAGATATTATTTCCGAAACACGTTCTAATGCGTATGTCAAATCTTTACTAAAATCATTAAAGCGACTTATACATTCATTCATATTGTTTTCATCTTTTTCCGCCATTTTTTCTTCTGAATTGTACCTTTATTTCACTTTAATTCACTTTGCATGATGCAGCACTTGTCACCAGTAAACAGTAATTAATCCTTTACGGGTTTTTATAAATAACCCGCATTTTCAAAATTTATTTCCTTCCGTCTTATATTTAATACCACGTCACTTTTTAATTGCGTCGTTTTATTTTTTGAACATATATATATTAGGCATTGTGTATTTTTCCACTTCATTTCATGTAAGAGGTTATTTCCGCTTTTCTTTCAAAATGTAGGTTAAAGACGAATATTATACTGTTTATATTGTTGATATGATAAGACGAGAAATAAAACTTGAATAATGTTCCGCTTATTAACACAATAATTCAATACAAATTAAACAAGTGTGTCATAGAGTGATAACTTTAAAGGGAGGATACCAGGAAAATACTCTTAAGTGTCTTACTACGCACAATTTTGTGATTTAATTTCCTGCTTTATATTGTTTTTGTAACTTTTATTTCAATTTAGTTGTACAAAAACAGACATATTGATACAAAATAGTTCATGACAATTATATATACATTAAGAAATTTCTAATAGCCATTGAGTGTCTCACTGCCTGTGGGAATTGAGTGAGTAATAAACAGTGCCAACTAAATCCAGATAGTTTGTTTGTGTAGTTTAAATCAAAAGGGCATTATTATTGTAATTAATAAAAATGTTCAAACAGAAAACCTCCCCAAGCATTTTATTTTTCAGTTTCTCTTTTGATTATTATTTGAAATACTTCACAGTTAAATTACCACATACAGTCATAAATCCTCTGTACTTAATGATAAAATATATCTTGCAACATTATCAGTAAGTGTGATGTTTTAGCATTTAAAAATATCGCTATCAAACTATGTTAAATTAGTGAAACCGGGGTCAGCAACTCAATGGCTATCAAACATTAAGATAACTGGTACATATATGCATTTGTGGACGTGCAGAACAATATACATGTAATTGAAAATCAGTTTTTACAATTTAATATAAAGTAGTTAGTTATAAAGTGGAATATCATTAAACATCTGGCAGGTTAATCATTTGTATTAGAAGTATTTTAAAACAATAAGTATATAAGCTTAAGCTTTGCAAATTCCTTAGCGAATACTACACAGCTTAAAAAGTGCAAAATTTTACCTACAAATCCTCAATAAGTACTCATCCAGTCTAACAAACATTGGTGAGAGTCAACCTTGTTAAAATGCTTTGTACTTGTTGTAATGTATAAACTATAAAGCAACAATACATGTTGAATTAAATGTTGGAGTTTATATATTGATGATAGATAAATGCTTAAAAAACAATCCAATTGTCATAAAACATTCTTTTATCTGACTATGTAAACTTATTAGTTTGAAAAGAAAGTAATGCTTTATTGATGTAAATACACATTAAATAATTATTCTTATTGCAGGTCTAGTCCTGATAATGAACAATTAACTATTATAGTTGATTGGAGAAAAGAAAAAAAGGAAAAAATAAAAACACTCTGTATTTGTAATCAAACAAATGTGTCTAAATTAAAACTGAAAGAGTAACATGTAAAATGTTTCAAATTTGTATCAAGATATTAGTGGCTTATAATCATTCCAAATAATATCAAAAGTGTGTATTTTACAATTTATTGTTGCAAGATACAGTTCTGTGTTATACAGATTTATAATATGTTTTTTAAAGTTGTCAAGTGTAGGTTTAACTGTTTAAAGTTTCTGGGTGTAAATAAATTTCTTTGCAATTAATACTTTTTTATTCAAAACTTTGTCAAACATTTTATTTCCGAACATAATGTCTGTATTTGTCCAATTTAAATTAATGCCTATACATTTTTCGCGAATATGGTTCATCAAACATGAGATAAATTGTTTAGAAATGTCACATTCGATAAAAATATGTTAAATTGTTTCTATTTCTCTGTTGCATGAACTTCAAATATCAGAATCCTTTATTTTCATTTTTTTAAGAAGAGAATTGTTGCCTAATATTTGGTGATTTATTCTGTACTGAAACAATTGTAAGTTTGTGTCATTTGTTATGTTAAATGGAAGGCAGTAAAATTTGGTTTCAACTAAATTGGTTCTTATATCCAAATCATTTTCCCATTTAGCAGCAGACTGAGGGATTATATTTTTTTGTATACAAGACTGATAAATTGCCCTACATCATTTTATATCTTTCATAATTATTGATATTGATAAGGGGCATGTAGGTGCCCCTCCATTACTAGCTAAATGAACAAATGAAAGTTTAGATAAGTACCTTTTGAACAGATGCTAGCAATCCTTCATATTCTATGAAGTTTGTATTTATGTTGTACCTATTAATAAAATTAATAATTGAGTAGAAATTACAATTTGTATTCATAATATCATTTATCAATAAAACACTCTGAGAGAACCAATGGTTATAAAATATACTTGTGCCTCCGACCTTAATATTTTGGTTAAACCAAATTGGATTTTTTTTAATTCCTTTATTCCTTTTATATAAGTGTTATTTCTGATTAGAACAGCAAGGATCTTTGCACATAAAATGAATATATATGAGGATAATGGGTCTCCTTGTCTACAGCCTCTCTGTAAGTAGAACCACTCTGACAAGTGTCAATTGTCTATTACACATGATTCTATATTTGTATAAAATACTTTAACCCATTTAATAAAAGATGGACCAAAGTTAAAAAAATTAAGAACAGCAAAAATAAAAACTCAGGCAACCGAGCGGAATGCTTTCTCAAAGTCAGTTAGTAGTAACATACCTGGTACATGATTCTTTTCTAAATAAAACATTAGATCATACAATAATCGAGTATTTTCGCAAATTTATCGGCCTTACAGAAATCCTGTCTGATCCTCATTAATAATAAAAGATAAAATATCTTTCATTCTTTTGGCTATACATCCAGATGCTAACTTGTAAGAATCATTTAAAAGTGAAATTGGCGCCATTTTTTTAAAAAAATGATTTATCTTTGTTCCCGTTTAGAAAACATGTTATGACCCTTTGCTTTTGTGAAATTGAAAGTTCTCCCTTAGTATATTTCTCATTTATATTCCTGCCATATTATATTTCGTGCCATTACACATTTTAATTGCGTCGTTGAATCGTTTTGAACATAACGTTCTATTGTTTTGTCAGTTGTATTAAAAACGTGATCCTATCTTAAATTTTAAGTAGTGTTTCTTCTTGGAATTGATATGATTAATTATTCAACAACACGTGAATTTAATTCAAATATCCATTTTATCAATATATATACGTTTAAACATTCCTAATAAAACGTCAATTGGGGGTGGGGGGGGGGGGGTGGGGGGGGGGGGACGTACATTACATACATATAAACGTCAACTGGCGGGGAAAAAACCCAGAAAAACGTACATTTTCTTTTTACATATAAACGTCAATTGGCAAAAAAAACGGAATAACGTACTTTTTTTGACATATAAACGTCAATAGGCGGAGAAAGACGTACATTATTCACATATAAACGTTAATTTGCGGAAAAAACGTGTCAATATGCTTTGATCTCGCCGAATATCATGTGTTAACCATCAGTTTTATCTGAAAGTATTAAACATAAAATACCTCATGCTAAACAGTGTCGATTTAAGAATTATATATTTAAACGTCAAAGTTGAACTAATATATCCAAAATACTCAAATCTATCCAAAATGCGTTGAGTTCATATCTAAATAAGACACATTTGCAAACATGACTAACAAACAACACAACTTACTTGATCTATATGTTTTGTCGAGCTTATAAATTTCGTATGGAGTGCATAGTTACGCAGAATGTAGAATGATATCTGACAAAGGATCTCGGAAGCACCGAACGTATGGAGTGCACAGTCACGCTGAATGTAGAATGATATCCGATAAAGGATCCTCGGAAGCACCGAACGTATGGAGGGTATAGTTACACTAAATGTAGAATGATATCTGATAAAAGCTCATCGGAAGCACCGAACGTATGGAGGGTATAGTTACACTTAATGTAGAATGATATCTGATAAAAGCTCCTCGGAAGCACCGAACGTAAGGAGTGCATAGTCACGCTGAATGTAAAATGATATCTGATTAAGGATCCTCGGAAGCACCTAACGTATAAAGTGCATAGTCACGCTAAATGTAGAATGATATCTGATAAAGGAATCTCGGAAGCACCGAACGTAAGGAGTGCATAGTCACGCTAAATGTAGAATGATATCTGATAAAAGATCCTCGGAAGCACCGAACGTAAGGAGTGCATAGTCACGCTAAATGTAGAATGATATCTGATAAAAGATCCTCGGAAGCACCGAACGTAAGGAGTGCATAGTCACGCTGAATGTAAAATGATATCTGATTAAGGATCCTCTGAAGCACCTAACGTATAAAGTGCATAGTCACGGTAAATGTAGAATGATATCTGATAAAGGATCCTCGGAAGCACCTAACGTATGGAGTGCATAGTCACGCTGAATGTAAAAAAGATATCTGATAAAGGATCCTCGGAAGCACCGAACGTATGGAATGCATGATCACGCAGAATGTAGAATGATATCTGATAAAGGATCCTCGGAATCACCTAACGTATGGAGTGCAAAGTCACGCAGAATGTAGAATATCTGATAAAGGATCCTCGGAAACACCGAACGTATGGAGTGCATAGTCACGCAGGATGTAGAATGATATCTGATAAAGGATCCTCGGAAACACCGAACGTATGGAGTGCATGGTCACGCAGAATGCAGAATGATATCTGATAAAGGATCATCGGAAGCACCGAACGCTCCCGAAAGGAGAAAATATCCCATTGGGTTTATTGCACCTTATTATGATGGGTAATAAAACATACAACAACCCCGCGCCCTCTAACACTGGCTTGTGTAGTATTTTTTTCTCAAGAACCATCGAATAAATTCTATGATTCCAAGGAATAAGAATATAGAATCTTACATGAGTTTAAGGTTCGGATAGACAATTTCGTCTCGATGGATAGCTGTTTTGGCGCGGAACCGAGACTGCCGAGATCCCATGAAAACAGTTTTCACAAGGGACGGACTTTTCTATCCAAACCGAAAAAGCCATGAATGATTCTTTTACTTGCATGCCAAACACATTGGATACTTATTTTATCTTAATTGATCATTATATAATTTACAAATTTTAAGACGTTTAAATATAAAATTTACGTCATATATTTTATACGTTACGTCATCTAGATGGTTCCAATGTCACAGCGAGAGAAATTTATTTCAACCCTAGGATAAGAAATAAATATCTAACAAGGGCACAACTTAAAGTTGACACAGAAATGTGTAGCAAATCCTTTTTGGTATAATTATTATAAAGTAATGACCTATTACCCGTTCAACAGCTAAATAAAGTTTTACTTGTAAACTTATCTTTCACTTGTAAGCTAATAATTTTACATGTAGCCTAAGCGTGCAATTAATCCTTTTACCTGTAAGCTTGAAAACTAATCGTTTATTTGTAAACATATCATTTAATTGGTAAACTAATATATATGCAATTGTGTGTTTCGTGTCAAACGCAGTTACCATACCAACAGCTGCTTCAAAGAAAATGCAGAGTAAAAGCAAGGCCATATCATACATTTAACAGAATAGATTAATCAAGATAAAATAATTAGATAAGTATGTTAAAGCAGCCAATCATATTAAACAAGTTTAACAATGTTCACCTAAAATGAAATATATACACAAAACAAATATGAACGGCCAAGTCTTTATTACAGAACATTGGTTTAGTTTCTATAACAAAATGTAAGGAAATAATATGTAAAATATTTGCATTTTTAAAAAGAAAAATACTCCAAATTTCAGAGTCAGTGTAGTTACATTAGTTACACTATATATATAACTGTTAATTTTATATTTTCATATACTAACAGTAAGATATTTGAATGTCACCATCTGTTTACAATGTGAAAGTATTTATGTGAGTAAAATCAATTGTTGGCTAATATCCCTTTAATACAGGGAAGTGTTTTATTTGTTATGGGCGACCGATACATATTTATAAAGGTTATACAAGGAACTATTTATATTCGGCTTAAAACGATTGATACCATTTAAATCGGAAAGTAATTAGCTAACGTAGATAACAAGAGCATATAACGTACCTGTAGAGAGATATGTTTAGCTCACCTGAGTAAAATAAGACAAAATATAAACAATGAAAGAAGTATATGTAGCATTCAAATCAAACCAAATACGAGTACAATTAACATGAATTATAAATTTAATAATTACAGTGCATATATGAAGAAGAGGTGGCAACAGCGGTCATCGCATTGGATCGATCAGCGGTAAAATCACCACTGGGGAACTTAAACCTGGTTAACAGGTGCACCGAACCTCGCTCTTCCCCCGTCCTCACATCACAATACGAATTGTAAATAGATGTTACATTATTACGTTGTAAATGCTTCAGCATACACATGTGTTTATTGTGAAATACAGAAATACTCAGGTAAATATATTTAAAGATAAATATGTGATGCTTCACGCCAATATACTCGGCGATTTTTCAAAGGACAGAGAAGCAAGACATTTAACTACGATCACTAAATGTCACCAGTAAAGGTCACCAGTAAAGGTCAAAGTTATTCAGTTCGATGGTTTCTGTCTGTCGTCAGTACGTTAAATGGTAGATATTTCATTATAGATATTTCGAAACCTTATTCGATGTAGAAATCTTTCGTACAGTTGACATGCCATAGAAATCAAGTGCTGCAATTGCTTGGTTTCGCCGCTTAATTATTTTAAACAAAATGAAACTGGTAGACACACAAATATATAAAGATGAGATGGAGTAAATATGTATTGTAATGCACAATACAAATCAGGAGTAATAGAATGTGAATAGCGTAAAATATAGAAACATATCTGATTCATTCATTTATGTTCTCCATGCGCAAAACACGCGCTACGCCAATTTATATAAACGTTTGCAAGAGCATTTCTATAGGTACTATTTTATCATAGAAATGATTTATTATAAATATTCTCAGATAACACAGAAACTTTTTAATGGATATTCCACCAGCTGTTCAAGAGGGTATGGGACAGGATGTTCTAACAAAATGCTTGTTAAAAAGTACTAGAAGCTTCCTTACTTAGCGCCCAGCATTTAGAGAATATCTGTAAATCTGGTCGCCCTGGTGTCACTATACATTGACTGGATGGGTATCATACAATGTGACTGCGACACGATATCTAGTCGTCCTGGTGTAACTTTACATTGACTGGATGGGGTATCATACAATGTGATAGCGACACGATATCTGGTCGGCCTGGTGTCACTATACATTGACTGGATGGGTATCATACAATGTGACTGCGACACGATATCTAGTCGTCCTGGTGTAACTTTACATTGACTGGATGGGGTATCATACAATGTGATAGCGACACGATATCTGGTCGGCCTGGTGTCACTATACATTGACTGGATAGGTATCATACAATGTGACTGCGACACGATATCTAGTCGTCCTGGTGTAACTTTACATTGACTGGATGGGGTATCATACAATGTGACTGCGACACGATATCTGGTCGGTCTGGTGTAACTATTCATTGAATGGATGGGGTATCATACAATGTGACTGCGACAAGATATCTCGTCGGCCTGGTGTAACTATACATTGACTGGATGGGCATCATACAATGTGACTGCGACACGATATCTGGTCGGCCTGGTGTAACTATATATTGACTGGATGGGGTATCATACAATGTGACTGCAACACGATATCTGGTCGGCCTGGTGTAACTATACATTGACTGGATTGAGTATCATACAATGTGAATGCGACACGATATCTGGTCGGCCTGGTGTAGTTTACATTGACTGGGTTGGGTATCATACAATGTGATAGCGACACGATATCTGGTCGGCCTGGTGTCACTATACATTGACTGGATGGGTATCATACAATGTGACTGCGACACGATATCTAGTCGTCCTGGTGTAACTTTACATTGACTGGATGGGGTATCATACAATGTGACTGCGACACGATATCTGGTCGGTCTGGTGTAACTATTCATTGAATGGATGGGGTATCATACAATGTGACTGCGACAAGATATCTAGTCGGCCTGGTGTAACTATACATTGACTGGATGGGCATCATACAATGTGACTGCGACACGATATCTGGTCGGCCTGGTGTAACTATATATTGACTGGATGGGGTATCATACAATGTGACTGCAACACGATATCTGGTCGGCATGGTGTAACTATACATTGACTGGATGGGGTACCATACAATGTGACAGCGACACGATATCTTGTCGGCCTGGTGTAACTATACATGGACTGTATGGGGTATCATACAATGTGACAGCGACACGATATCTGGTCGGCTTGGTGTAACTATACATTGATTTGATGGGTATCATACAATATGACTGCGACACGATATCTGGTCGGCCTGGTGTAACTATACATTGACTGGATGGGGTATCATACAATGTGACTGCGACACGATATCTGGTCGACCTGGTGTAACTATACATTGACTGGATGGGGTATCATACAATGTGACAGCGAAACGATATCTGGTCGGCCTGGTGTAACTATACATTGACTGGATGGGGTATCATACAATGTGACAGCGACACGATATCTGGTCGGCTTGGTGTAACTATACATTGACTGGATGGGGTATCATGCAACGTGAGTGCGATGCAATGTGACTGCGACACGATATCTGGTCGGCCTGGTGTAACTATACATTGACTGGATGGGGTATCATACAATGTGACTGCCACACGATATCTGGTCGGCCTGGTGCTACTATACATTGACTGGATGGGGTATCATACAATGTGACAACGACACGATATCTGGTCGGCTTGGTGTAACTATACATTGACTGGATGGGTATCATGCAATGTGACTGCGACACGATATCTGGTCGGCCTGGTGTAACTTTACATTGACTGGATTGAGTATCATACAATGTGAATGCGACACGATATCTGGTCGGCCTGGTGTAGTTTACATTGACTGGGTTGGGTATCATTCAATGTGACTGCGACACGATGTCTGATCGGCCTGGTGTAACTATACATTGACTGGATGGGTATCATACAATGAGACTGCGACACGATATCTGGCCGGCCTGGTGTAACTATACATTGACTGGATGGGGTATCATACAATGTGACAGCGAAACGATATCTAGTCGGCCTGGTGTAACTATACATTGACTGGATGGGCATCATACAATGTGACTGCGACACGATATCTGGTCGGCTTGGTGTAACTATACATTGACTGGATTGGGTATCATGCAACGTGAGTGCGATGCAATGTGACTGCGACACGATATCTGGTCGGCCTGGTGTAACTATACATTGACTGGATTGAGTATCATACAATGTGAATGCGACACGATATCTGGTCGGCCTGGTGTAGTTTAAATTGACTGGGTTGGGTATCATTCAATGTGACTGCGACACGATGTCTGGTCGGCCTGGTGTAACTATACATTGACTGGATGGGTATCATACAATGTGACTGCGACACGATATCTGGCCGGCCTGGTGTAACTATACATTGACTGGATGAGGTATCATAAAATGTGACTGCGACACGATATCTCGCCGGCCTGGTGTAACTATACATTGACTGGATGAGGTATCATACAATGTGACTGCGGCACGATATCTTGTCGGCCTGGTGTAACCATACATTTACTGGACGGGGTATCATACAATGTGACTGCGGCACGATATCTTGTCGGCCTGGTGTAACTATACATTGACTGGATGGGTATCATACAATGTGACAGCGACACGATATCTGATCGGCCTGGTGTAACCATACATTGACTGGATGGGTTTCATACAATGTGACTGCGACACGATATCTGGTCGGCCTGGTGTAACCATACATTGACTGGATGCGGTATCATACAATGTGACTGCGGCACGATATCTTGTCGGCCTGATGTAACTTTTCATTAACTGGATGGGTATCATACAATGTGACTGCGACACATTATCTGGTCGGCCTGGTGTAACCATACATTGACTGGATGGGTATCATACAATGTGACTGCGACACGATATCTGGTCGGCCTGGTGTAACCATACATTGACTGGATGGGTATCATACAATGTGACTGCGACACGATATATGGTCGGCCTGGTGTAACCATACATTGACTGGATGGGTATCATACAATGTGACTGCGACACGATATCTGGTCGGCCTGGTGTAACTATACATTGACTGGATGGGGTATCAAACAATGTGACTGCCACACGATATCTGGTCGGCCTGGTGCTACTATACATTGACTGGATGGGGTATCATACAATGTGACAACGACACGATATCTGGTCGGCCTCGTGTAACCATACATTGAATAGATGGGTATCATACAATGTGACAGCAACACGATATCTGGTCGGCCTGGTGTAACCATACATTGACTGGATGTGGTATCATACAATGTGACTGCGACACGATATCTGGTCGGCCTGGTGTAACCATACAATGACTGGATGGAGTATCATACAATGTGACTGCGACACGATATCTGGTCGGCCTCGTGTAACCATACATTTACTGGACGGGGTATCATACAATGTGACTGCGGCACGATATCTTGTCGGCCTGGTGTAACTATACATTGACTGGATGGGGTATCATACAATGTGACTGCGACACGATATCTGGTCGGCCTGGTGTAACTATACATTGACTGGATGAGGTATCATACAATGTGACTGCGACACGATATCTGGTCGGCCTGGTGTAACCATACATTGACTGGATGGGGTATCATACAATGTGACTGCGACACGATATCTGGTCGGCCTGGTGTAACCATACATTGACTGGATGGGGTATCATAAAATGTGAATGCGACACGATATCTGATCGGCCTAGTGTAACCATACATTGACTGGATGGGGTATCATAAAATGTGAATTCGACACAATATCTGATCGGCCTGGTGTATCCATACATTGACTGGATGGGGTATCATACAATGTGAATGCGACACGATATCTGGTCGGCCTGGTGTAACCATACATTGACTGGATGCGGTATCATTTAATGTGACTGCGACACGATATATGGCCGGCCTGGTGTAACTATACATTGACTGGATGGGGTAGCATACATTGTGACTGCGACACGATATCTGGTCGGCCTGGTGTAACTATACATTGACTGGATGGGGTATCATACAATGTGACTGCGACACGATATTATTCATAGAAAGCTGTACATATGATATATATCCAATCTAGGAACAATTATCTAGAAATCCGGAGGTCACATTATGAAATCTCAAAGAACTTGCTGTGCACGTTACCCTGTGTATGTAACGTATGTGATAGTATGTAACATCGCTCCAAAATATTTGTGCTTGTGGTCTAGTCACACACTATAAATATTTGGTTTAAATGTCAGCTTTAATTATATTGTGCATCTCATTAATGTAAAATTGAATAAAAAGAAAATAATGCTCAATAACGGTCAAATTATTTATTGTAGATTAAAGATATATTCATATATTAATAGTGTCTAAACACACAAATATATAACAATGCGCATAACAAAGTACATGTAACTTGATATAAGCGGAAATGGATTACAAATGCAGATTATTTACACACAAAGTATAATTCAATGACAAACTTTTATTTTTCACTGAAAAAAAACAACATAAAACAACAACACATAAACTCTCCATGTAACATATTCACAAACCTGTAACGGAAATAATTTCCACTTATTAGAGTGCAGAACGTGCTAAATGTATCAGTATACTTAAGACTTTTTAAAAAAAAAAAAAAAAAAATACAGTGTCTAAAAATCCCGTGGTAGAGATTGGTTCACCTGATATAAACAATGAAGTTAAGAAATAGACGCAGGCGAAACGCACCATTAAGTTGCTGGTTTCACTAAGGCAACATACACCGTGAAGTTGGTGGTTTCACTAAGGCGACACACACCGTTAAGTTATTGGTTTCACTAAGAAGACATACACCGTGAAGTTGGTGGTTTCACTAAGGCGACACACACCGTGAAGTTGGTGGTTTCATTAAGGCGACAAACACCATGAAGTTGGTGGTTTCACTAAGACGACACACACCGTGAAGTTGGTGGTTTCACTAAGGCGACATACACCGTGAAGTTGGTGGTTTCACTAAGGCGACATACCGTGAATTTGATGGTTTCACTAAGTTGACATACACCGTGAAGTTGGTGGTTTCACTTAGACGACGTACACAGTGAAGTTGGTGGTTTCATTAAGGCGACATACACCGTGAAGTTGGTGGTTTCACTAAGACGACGTACACCGTGAAGGTTGAGGTTTCACTAAGGCGACGTACACCGTGAAGTTGGCGGTTTCACTAAGGCGACGTACACCGTGAAGTTGGTGGTTTCACTAAGGCGACACACACCGTGAAGTTGGTGGTTTCAATAAGGCGACACACACCGAGAAGTTGGTGGTTTCACTAAGGTGACACACACCTTGAAGTTGGTGGTTTCACTAAGGCGACATACACAGTGAAGTTGGTGGTTTCACTAAGGCGACACACACCGTGAAGTTGGTGGTTTCACTTATGCGACATACACCGTGAAGTTGGTGGTTTCACTTATGCGACATACACCGTGAAGTTGGTGGTTTCACTAAGGCGACATAGTATGTATTTAATGAATTGACGTAGGCGATATATACAGTGAAAATGCTAGACTCCGTGTTGGCGACAGATTCTGTGGTGATGGTAGACTCTGCGTTGGCGGCACATACTATGGAGATGATAAACTCCGTGTGTGCAACACATACTGTGGAGATGATAGACTCCGCGTTGGCCACACATACTTTGAAGTTGATGAAACGACGAAAGGCAATATATACTGTGAAGTATAGGGATCGACGTATGCAATACATACTGTAGAGATGATAGATTGACGTAGGCGGTTTATATTGTTAAGTTGAAAGATTTACGTAGGAGATATATACCATGAAGTTGTAAGATTGACCAAGGCGATGTCTAACGTGAAATTGAAAGATTGACATAGACGAGGTCTACCGTGAAGTTGTAAGATTGATGAAGGCGATGTCTACCGTGAAGTTGTAAGATTGACGGAGGCGATGTTTAACTTGAAGTTGTAAGATTGACGAAGGCGATGTCTATACCGTGAAGTTGTAACATTGACGAAGGTGATGTCTGCCGGTGAAGGGGAATTATTGACATAGAGGAGGTCTACCGTGAAGTTGTAAGATTGACTAAGGCGATATATGCCATAAAGTTGTACGATTGACGAAGGCGATGTCTACCAAGAAGGTGAAGTATTGACGAAGGCGATGTCTACCGTGAAGGTGAAGTATTGACGAAGGCGATGTCTACCGTGAAGATGAAGCATTGATGAATGCGATATATGCCATAAAGTTGTACGATTGACGAAAGCGATGTCTACCGTGAAATTGAAGGTACCGTGAAGTTGAAGTATTGACGAAGGCGACGTCTACCGTGAAGTTGTACAATTGACGAAGGCGATGCCTATCGTGAAGGTGAAGTATTGACGAAGGCGATGTCTACCGTGAAGATGAAGTATTGACGAATTGACGAAGGCGATGTCTACCGTGATGGTGAAGTATTAACTCTAAACGTCTCCCTAACCCCGTACGTATCGCCTACTGCGTTCAGTGGTTATGTATATTATGGCTGTTAATATACCAATACTTAAGACTTACGTTTCATGGTCACCCTAACCCCGTACGTATCGCCTACTGCGTTCAGTGGTTTTGTATATTATAGTTGTTAACATACCAATACTTAAGACTTACGTTTTATGGTCTCCCTAACTACGTTCGTATCGCCTACTGCGTTCAATGATTTTGTGCATTGCAGTTGTAACTAAACTAATACTTAAAACTTACGTTTCATGGTCTCCATTACTTTATACATATCGCTTGCTGCGTTATATATTTTGTGTCTTATAGTTGTTAATAAACAGATATTTGAAACTTACGTAACATTGTCTCCATAACTCCGTACTTATCACCTTCTGCGTACATATATATTGGGTAGGCATTGTGTTTGTCGTACAAACAGCGATATTGCCCAGAAGTAAGTGTGATGGTATATGCAAAGTCATCCTACATACGGCGCCAAGTTCATTAAGAATCGTCTTGACGGAGCAAGTATTTGAAAAAAATATTCAAGACGTCACGAACCTTAATAAATAAACAATTATTATCGTCTTCAGTTTGATTTAATCCTGTAATATGTTGAGGTTTATTGAACTTTAACATAGTTTAGAATTCATTTTCACAATATATGAGGATTGGAAAACAATACGCGTAGTCTACTTTTGTTATATTTCTAACATTTGATACAGCACATGAATACTAAATATATTGTCATAAAAAGTTAGTAGTATTTCCTGTATGCAATATCCTGCCAAATCTACATGACCTTTAAACTTCAAACTCATCGCATCATTAAAAATGTCATGGAAGAATTGTATATTGCAGGCCTGTAGCTACTCTGAGGCACAGGGAGGCCGGTGCCTCCCTGTTTTTGGTGCTAGGTACTTTGAGGCACTATATTTAATGTTTTTGTTGCATTTTAAAACTAAATAAATTATAATACAGTATTACAATAGTATTCCCTAGTACAACAGAACCACAAGAAATTCATCTGAACCTCTGTAGACGCTGTTGTTGCAGGCGGAGTACGTATATATATACATATAACGTAACGGTTAGGAATCTTCCGTGCATCCAATCAGCTTCACGATTTTTTGTTATCGAAGATAGCCGAAAATTACCGATTGTTACTGGAGGATTGTTCACATTTGACCAATCAAAATCTTTTTATAATTGTTGAAAGCTGTATCATACATGCTGTAAATACAAATTGTGAAACATGTGAAAATGTGTTGAAAATCTGAAATAAAAAGAAACAGCATTAAAAATTACACGCGATTAACAAAACAACCAGAAAGCGGTTGGTTTATAATAAGTTGATTTGCAACTAGACCGGACATGAAAGCACATTTTGTTGTCCAAAATTTACTCTACATAAAATGGCACTTTCCCTTCTCCCATTCCTATCGGCCTCACTACATCTCGATATCGTATCTTATTTTATTTTTATGGGTGGCAATACACACTTGAATGTCTATTGCAATGTCACCAAGCCTAACTGATTTTTTTTCAAATTCCCAGAGTATTTAAGAAACTAAGCTAGGTTCAGCATCGTTAAACAGCAAACAAGTTTAATATCTGGTTCCCATAATGTGTTGCGTGTTGTGTGCTAATTTGAGGTTAAGCCACTATCCAGCAAAAATATGTTGGCTAACGTTTAACCGAACTGAAGGCAGTCCTGGGAATTGCTACACTATTTGTAATATTGGACGGATAAACAAAACATGATTATGTAGTTAAGTTTACATAATATTAATGCATCAATAATTGAACCTAATATTTCATACTGATGCTTACGGGGATATAAACGACTTTCTAAAGTCACTTAGATATGTGGGCTGCCCGGACGTGGAGTTTACTCATATTTGAAATAAACATATCTTAACATATTGTTGATATAAAATTTGTTTTTATATTAAAAAAACAAACATAGAACATATTGTATACAAATGCTATAGCGTCTATTTTAGATAACAAAACATACATAATTTTTATGATGTTGTCAACCTGATATTTGTTTTTTCTCGTATTTACATTTAGCATGATTATACGTATTGTTATTTTAAGTTTTGAGTCACGTATCTATTTTGATCAACAACATATACATGCAGTGCTGTAATGATTCTTAATTTCCGTGATATAATATTTTTGTAAAGCATGTGCCTGCATGGGTGCGTGTACGGATGCGTGATACTTGAATGTGTATTTTAATGTGGCCAAGCTTATCTGATTTTTTTTTCAAATTCCCAGAATACTTTAGAAACAGATTCGATTAAAACATTCTGTTTTATAGATGAAACATCCTGTTTTATTGATAAAACATCCTGTTTTTAGATCGGAGTAATGATTTACAATGTGAATATTTTCATATATATACAACACGTGCAGATTTAACTGATTTATTTAACTTCAAGCTCGAAGTCTTCCTGTGTATAACAAGTTCTAAGCATATGCGGAAAAGGTGTCTTGCTCTAGGAAAACACGCATGACCGAGAGGAGGATCGAACCCACCACCTTCCGATCCTGGGTTCGGTGCTCTACCACTGGACCACGCGCCTGAACAAGTTTTAAAGGAGATATATATGGAAATAGATTTTCACTAAAAGGAAGAAGTAAACATTCATTTTGCAAAGAATTAAGATCTGGGACTTTTTCCGTTGCTGTGCTGGCCCTGCAATCATGTAAGCGTCTGCGTCTGTAAACAGTTATATAATATTTGTCTTGTTTTACTATGTGAATTTACAGTGCATATTGGAAGACTGGTCTTTCATCTTCTAAACGAAATTGTTTCTTTTTTATTCTGCAACTCCTTATCAATATTGAATTTTAGCTATAATCTACCACCACAACCATTACCACTACAATCACTCCTACCACTACCACTACCACTACCACTACCATTGCTATTATAAATACCATTTACAATTGTATTAGCATTATCAATAACAATACCACAACCACTGCCACTGTCACTACTACAACCACCATCACAACAACTACAATATTAACTGCCACTACCAATGCCACTGTCACTAACACTACACCTACTGATACCATTACCATAATCACAAACACTATCAACACTACTTCCACCATCATAAACAATGTCAAAATCACAGCTAACACTGCCATTACCACTACCATTAAATAGACATAAATAATTAACTCATTCATTTGGCACATTGCATTACATTTGCATGTATCAACTCATTTTATTTGCTAAAAAAATATGTTGAGAGTATATATCTAATTAATAATATATCATTGTTTTGTTTTCCATTTGTTATCATTTGGTGATTATTTGTAAAACCCCAGATTTTTTGGACTTGATATTAAGAAAAAGTATCCAAAATCAATATCTCCAAATGGGCAAAAAAGGTTCTGAAATGTAGGAAAACGCAAGAAATGTCATCATCGCTCAATTTTTTTTTGGCGAGCATGCCCCCAGACCCCCTCCCCAATCCCTGTTTTTTTAGGTCTATCTACGGGCCTGTATAATATAAGAATATTACATGGGTTTGAGGGTTGGATAGAAAATTCCGTCCCGAGGGATATCTGTTAAGGAGGAAACGAGGCTAGGACGAATTCTGGCGAAAACAGTTATCCCAAGAAACTGAAATTTCAATCTGAGCCGAAAAGTCATGTAAGATTATTTTTCTTGCATACCAAACACATTGAATAATTATTTTACTTTAAAACTAATATTATATATTTACCACAATGGCTTATATTACGTCATATGATTTAATACTTCACGTCATAAATTGTTTTAACGTCACAGTAAGGTAGGATAAGCACTTTGAGTAGGGACTTATGACGAAAAATAAGTACCCGGTCAAATACACAGAAATCATCGTCTGGTATGCAAAAAACATGACGGCAAAAACGTGACGGTACAACATCAAATAAAACTGGCCACTTACGCCTGTAATTACGGGTTCGAATCCTAGCTCGACCTGATTCTTCTTTGGTTTAAACAATACGTGTTTATAATCAACATTTTAGATATACATATACTAATTACACAGTGATACATACTAATAGAATTGAGAATAAAAGCTATTTATAATTGATAGAAAGTATCTTTTCTGGTCCCTATTTAAAAATACACCCAGTATTGTTTCCACTCAGGAAGTGGGCTCGATGATTTGTAAATAGAATATAATCTTTCATTTAAATTGGCCGATGACAACCATAATTCAATTTATATGCTCTGGCTTGATTACCCAGATGTGACTATGAAGTAGATACATGATAAATATACGTTCCAAGAAAAACTTAACTAAGTAAATTGAAAGGAAAATGATTGGTTTAGAAGAGAATATAGTCTACACAGCATTCCCCAGAATAGAAAATACGTTAAAATCTTGTTTCATCACATCTTCGCAGGATGAATGTAAGATTCTCTCTTTGGTGAACCAGATTTGGATATCAGAATCGGTCCCATTGAAAAATATGTGAGCAACCTCTTTGTTGTTTTTTTAACAGGGAGTACCTCACCTGAAATGAGGAACATGAAGATGGTATCAGAACATGGAATCTCAAATTTCAATTATTACTGACGATAGTATGGTTTTAAAAACTTATTTACTTTGTGAATGATTTACTTTGAGACAATTCACGTCTTCCTGTGAGAACCAGTACGAAGCATATGCAAATAAAGTGTTAAGGACATCACACATAAACATGGCGAGGACATCACACATAAACATGGCGGGGACATCACACATAAACATGGCGAGGACATCACACATAAACATGGCTGGGACATCACACATAAACATGGTGAGGACATCACACATAAACATGGCGGAATATCTAACTCACAGTCGCTTTTAAAACGTTTTATTATATAATTTAAGTCACCTATACTATGTAGCATCAGTTTAGCGATACGTGGAAATTATTCCGGGAGATATTTCTATTTCTAAAGTGTTATTTGACTCTTCAACCCAGTTTAAATCTACTATCCATTTTTTAATTACAACATATAAAGCTATTGAAAATCATATATCGTATCATATACGAAAACACTGCCCTGATAAAGTTTGGTTCGGTTTTCTTATTTAGAGTATATAAATGCATCCCATAAAAAAAGAATGCAACAAACTCAATCGAAAATAGACGAGGTTTGAATCCTCGACGTATGACAGAAAAGTTGAAAAATGAAGAAAATAAATACCTTTTTTATACAACTTGAAGACCAGACACTAGCAATATGGTTGTTCCGATAATGTTTTATACATTTATCAACGGTAAGTTCGCCGCTGCACGGGTTGTCAGTGGGCAATCCTTCACCGCCCATCCAGGCGAGGGCGGGTTCAATACCATCGTCACTTACATCTTTGAAGGCAAGTGACCATTCTAAAAAAGGAAAATAATAAAACATATGTTTTCTTATTAGATTTATCTTGTTATGATATGTATAAAAAAGTAAATGAACTGTCCTTGACGTAAAATATTTGGGCACAAACTCCTTTTTTAATATTACATAAAAAGCACATAGACTTACTAACTGCCTGACAAAGTGACAAACTAACAGACCATCCGACGTACGTACATATTAACAGATTTATAACCCGCCAACAAATATATACCTAATCAAGCCAAAATCAACACCTACCTACAATGCAGTTCCTGTTTTTTTTTCAATATCACTCAACAACTCATAAAATGTTTCTGCAAGTAAAGATTTACTAACTAGAAAATTGGTCCGGTATAGGATTCCAGTTTCCTGTTGTTGTACAGTTTACAAATAGCCAAGCACTACTATTTCCTTGGCCGCAAAGAATCTTTAGCGGAGACCCCACGGTCTTCATATTACCAAATAGTGTTACACCTTCTTGCGCATCTAGGGGCTTACATTCTGTAACATGAATACAAATATTAATAGAAACAACAACAACAACAAAAACAACAACAACAACAACAACAACAAATAGTAATTACATTATTTTTATTATACCCATCGATTTATTGAGTAGGAGTATATACAGTGGCCATTGTCGGTCCGTCAGTCCGCATACGTACGTACGCAGGTCATCCTTTATTATCAACTCACTCCGTCTAAGCTTCGCAACCAATTCTCACCAAACTTACTAAGGAATACCAGTATGCAGTCTTATTGTCCATATTGTCATTGTGTTATGGTCTATCGACTTTCGCTTGAGTCCTTGTCAGCTCTTCTACTTCTAAACTTATGAACCGACTTTAATCAAACTTGCCAGTATTAGAATGAAAACGTCGTCTATTTTAATCCATACACATTTGAAGGAGTCTTTTTGATGATGTGTTATTCCTCTTTCATTTTTCAATCGATTATGACAAAACAGACCAGGGGTTTTCATTATTAAAGTCTTGTTGCGCATATTTCCGTCACGCTTCGGTTCATCGTTGACATTTCTTGCTGATATACTTGTACTGTAAGAGTAAATATTGTCAGCAATACTCCACCTTAATTTTTCAACCGAAATTGGCCAGTCATGCAAGGGAGTGCCAGTATAAAGGCTAGTTGTGCATAGTTTCCACACATTCTTTATGCAGAGTTACGGCCATTTAAGTGTTTAAACTTTGTCAGCAATTTCCTCTCAACCTTTTAACAGATTTTGGGGCAGACTTACTAGTTTGTTACTTATATCTTTAAGATGTTATAACCCTTTATTTATTTGTTGATGGCAATTCTTGTTATGGTCAAATTGTGGTCTTTAGAATCAGTTTAAAGTCCAGTTACAAACATCGTTATATTACTGTCACCAAGTCAAATAGTATTATTGCTTATAAGGCTAGAAGCACAGAGGCGGAATTTTTGTTGACCGGTATATTTCTTTCATAAGTAAGTAGGTTTCTGTTTATTTAATTACCAAGCTTAACAACACGAATTACTGATAATATTACTTAATTATTGAAAATTGACTACCTTGCATTGAGCATATGTTTCTATCGGTGTTACACATCTGATTGGTTGTGCAGCTTCCCCCGCAGTCCTAAAGTAACAGTATAGATTGCATTATGCATTACTTTTAAATTTTAAAATAGTATATAGTAGACGTACTAGGTTTTTGTACATCAATGGTTCGCAACAATGATACATAATATGTTATTTACGGCATCCGGGTTTATTGATGAAATGATTTTTAAATACATCTGGGAAGAACTGCAGTTGTTCTGCAAGAATGAAAAGATATAATTCTAAAGGAACAACGACATTTCATAACAACTTGGCAAAAACTGTCAACATTCAAATTAAAATTTTTTTGCCGATGAATTGAATAAATTGAATTTTACAAACCAAAATGGTTAAAAAAAGTAATGTAGATTATCCTTAGCGGAATGAAATACAAAACGCCCCGCTTCAGATTGTATGACAACCGACTTTTATAAGATATTAAGAAGTATTTAATAAATTTTCTGAATAACCCATTTTACCAAAAAAGAACACTTATTGAACTTGAACAATAAAGCATACTAACAGTATTACAAAACTCTAAAAAAGATGAAACATTTCTGGAAAATTGACAATAAGTACTTGATTATATGAAAGAGAATGAAATGTCTTCAATATTGTTTTATCTGAATTTGAAAAAAATGAATTTGATATATAGTACTGATCATTATTGCATTTTTTTTTTGTACAACATTTTAATTTCGGAAATTGATTGAATAAATTATTAATGAATAATCTTGAAATAAATAAACACTCAAATAAGGATAAGTATATGATCAAGAACGTTGACCCAACTTGCAATATCAAATACATGTAGTGACCAATAATATGGGGTGTGGTGGGCGGGCAAATATAATCAAGGTTTGCTAAATCGATTCTATGCCGGATGTTGCAGCTGCAGAAAGGCCGAAGCAATCCGCATGAGTTTACTTAACGACAACATCCGAGACTAACCAAATGAATGTAAACAAATACACGAAAATGATCTGCCAAAATAAATGTGATTATTTTTATTCGAAAAATAATCTGTATTATTTTAGGACTAGAATTATATATGCACAAACACAAACAAGATTAACATTCGATTAACTTTAATTAATCAAAGCAAAGTACACAATATAAATCTGAGCATTGTTAAAAATGGAATAATATTATGGCCGCAACTTTAATCTGTCTCGTCAGGTTCCTCCACAAATAATATATATCTATGGCACCGAGCTGAGACAATAAAACTTTCTCAAAAAGAGCCGAAAGGTGACCTATGTGCACGCCCATTAAAATATGGCTGACCATAGCAAATCTTTATTTATTTGTCAGCAATTGGCAAAATATCAGCAATCAGCAAAATGTCAGCAGTTGGCAAGATATAAGCGATCAGCAAAAATTCAGCAATGGGCAAAATATCAGCAATAGGCAAAATATTAGCAAGAATCGGCAATACGCAAGTGTTAGTAATTAGCAACTTATCACAGCCAAAGATGTGAGCAAACCTGAGAGCTGCCTGCTTTTGTGATTGAGCAAAACTCAGTACTCAAACAAAAAACTGTTTAATTTTGTTCGAGTGATCAACTCCCACCTGCAAAGGCGATGCAGTCGAAACTGCCACTCTGTCAGAGGGAGCAACCACCCGAATATTAGTTGTTAAAAATGAATGATACAATCTTTTAGTCACCCAATGATTTCCTTCTTAGGACCATAGTTGTGACGAGATTGTAAAGGCGCACACACGATCGACCCCCCGGCTGTTAGAATTTTTCCGCCACTATAAATTTGCCATAAAAATAGAAAATTTATCCGCCAAAAATTTAAAGACCAAGTTTAGAAATTACTGCATCTCTTAATGCGTCCATTAACATTTCAAGACCAACTTCAGAAAGGTGGACACCATCAGGCCTGAAGAAACCAGGGGTACAAAAATCTATGTCCGCAACTAGGGAATCACCTCTGACTCCAGCTGCACGCATCACTTGTTGCCTTCCAAAACGATTTATTCTTCTCCTTTTCTGCTCAGCTAGGACATTCAAACTGTCGTCAATGCCCCAGTGTACCCTCTGGGTTATATCAAACCATATGAGGTAAGTATTAGGGAATGCTGCAGTTAAATAATTAACACCCATTTACCACCCAAATTTATGACTACGACAGAAGGAGGCGTTTGAAATAGCACCCTCAACTGTAAGCTGTGATTAAAATCACCCCATGACATTCCCCTTATACCATACCAGCCAATGTGTTGATCGAACGGGATTCGCAAATTTGGCCTTCCTGAATCAATTGCTCTTCGGCCGGCCCAAAACACAATTGAGTCACCCAATATCCATACACCTGCAGTGAGAATTGAACCAAAGTTATATTCGTCCATATTCTGTATTTGTGTTTGGTTTGCGTTCCTAACTAGTTGCGTGTGTAGCGTGCATAGGCATTAGAACGCCAACGGCCCAACATCGTGATAACTTCACTTGACCCCCTTAGATGCCAGCTCTGTCGCCCGACCAATTCTAAAGCTATGAGAACGAAAAAAGCCCTTTTTTGGGTTTACAAACTTTATGCATTTTGACAATACGCCAGTGAATTGCGTTCTTGTGACAGGGCGTTTGTCCAAATGGCAAAACAATGGCCCCCTGAAGTGTGGCCTAACTGAGCAAAAATCTATCAAAGCCCTGACTGGACAGATTAGAGGGTCTTTGTCACGGGGGATTTTAAGAATAGTCGGCGGGCCCCTTTGATTTGTTTTGAATGCTCTTAGTGATAGTATAATGCTCTTGAGATCCTTAGAAAAGCTAATGTTGCCAAACAATAAGGTCTGCAACGGAAACATTGGTGATGATGCTACTAGTTCATTGACTCTGAATAAACCAAAATAGGCCAATAAAAAAAGCAGCTTTAAATAGCTCAGTCTCATATAGGCTATGACATACTGAGGATAATGAAGAACAAATATCAGCTAGCATTTTAGCCGAAATGGGTGCACTCTTGTCCTTAGTTCTGCGTGAGCGGCGGCAACCTTCCATCAATTTCTTTATAATGAAAACCTCTCCGAGATCAATCCAGTTATTAAGCTTATGATAATAACTTATGCCCGCTATATATGTTGCTATGGATTGAGGAGCCAAGCCAATTTCAAAACAATATGAGATAAACATAACAATTTCCTCCGACTTTGCGGGCCAATTTGGTGAGATTGCGTATAATTGACGAAATTGTTCGAATGTACAGAGAGCGGTTCTGTAAGTAAGGGATGTATTAGCAGCAATGCCTGCATTCAATAGCTGCTGTGCCCTGGTTCGAAGACACTCCACAGATGGGCCGGGATGGCACACGGGGTTGGATTTGCGTATGGCGCCAGCTGTCTGAATTTTGTTAACTGTAAGCGAGATAAAGCATCGCAAATTAGACTTTTCGCCCCCTCCAAATGCACTTCCCGCAATACTACATTTATTTGCAAACATTTCATTGTCAATAAGCGGACTAATCGCATAACCTGCTCCGATTTTGATGTCATGGAATTGATAATGTGAACCACTGCAATATTATCACAGTTAAATATTATCTTTTTATTAACAAGTCGGTGCCCCCATATGTGTAACGCAACCACAATGGGGAATAATTCTAGCATGGTAATGTCCCGAGTGAGACCCTGTTCATGCCAGCCGAGTGGCCATGGCGCACATGCCCATTGTCCCTGAAAGTAAATCCCAAAACCAAGGTCAGGCCCCCCTGCACTACCAGTAAACAGTTGAACATCATCGTTTGCCACCCAAAACCTATCGTGAAAAATTGCAATCCCATTGTATTTCTGAAAGAATTCCAACCACATAGCCAAGTCAAGCTTGATGCCCTTGTTCACTCGTATATGATGGTGACGCTTAGTAAGGCCACAAATAGAGTTTATTAACCTTCTACAGAATTGGCTACCCGCAACCAAAGCTCTGCAACAGAAATTCAGAGAACCGATCAGTGATTGCATAGCTTGTAGACATGTTTTTTCCTTAGCTAAAACCTCTGAAATCTTCCTTATCACCTCGTCGTTCTTTTCGCGAGGGATTCGCACCATCATATTGTTTGAGTCCAACTCCAAGCCTAAAAACACTAACACCTCGGTCGGACCCTCTGTTTTCTCCTCGGCAATAGGAACATTCAGCTCCCTCAGAATATATTTAAATATACACATGATGTTAGTGCACAATGTTGTTGAAGTGTCACCACCAAGAAAATCATCTAGATAATGAATCACATTTCCCGAAGGTATTTCATATTTTACACAGAAATTCAGGAACGTGGCGAACTTTTCGAAAGTGCTACAACTAATTGAACAACCAAAGGGCAGGCATTTGTCAATGTAGTAATGATCATTAAACTTGAAACCAAGCAGTTCAAAATCTGATACACTTACAGGTAGCAAGCGAAATGCACTGCGAATATCTATCTTAAACATCTTGCAATTTTTGCCCAAATCTTGTATCATGAAAACTGCTTCATCAAAAAGTGTATATTGGACCGAGCACAATGCTGGATCAATAAAATCATTTACTGAATTACCTGTAGGATAGGACAAATGATGGATCAACCTATGTTCTCCAGGTGTCTTTTTAGGGACTTAGCCAATTGGAGATACATGCAAATTTGGTAGTGGACGCTCTAAAAAAGGGCCAGCAACTCTACCTGTCATAAGTTCTTTCTCAATCTTTCGTAGCACCACCGCAGGTGACTCTAAGACAGATTTAAGGTTTTTTTTATTCTAATGCAGCTCTAGGACCAGTATAATTTATAGAAAAAACATGCGTAAAACCATCTATCAAATATTTTGCATCCTCGGCATGTGCTGCGGCTGCTCCACATTGTCCCTAATTAACATACAGCGCCACCACAGATCGTTATTTATGGCTGCCCATGAAGAAGGGGCAGTGGCCTGTCTAATTCTGAATTGCTCATCATAATGGAGCCATGCGAGACCACCCTGCCTAGTTGCACACTCCCGGATATTAAACATATAATGAAGCAGTTCACTGGCTCTGTCGGCATGTTCTTGTACAACAATTGACATAAATATGACAAAACAATCTGTCCACTGTTCAATAGACGTAATTTTGTCCTTACATTCCCTTGGCCTAGATTCTATTGATCCGTCGGCTGCCACACGCAATACACCTCCAGAGTACAAATTGCTCAGCTCTAAAGCACCCTTTGACATTAACGCGAGATTAACATACTCCCCTTTGCGTATCTTCTGGCGCAGTTGTAAAGGGACGTGTGCAAAAATATCATCCTGTGCGCAACGCACTGAATTGAACACGGCGAGGTTTGCCATTCCGGTAGATTTGTCTGCCGGAGCGACAAAAGTATTGCCACCACACCCCAAAAGTGCCGTTTCATCCGATGGGGTGTCACCGACACCAAAAGCTTTCAAAATTTGAGCAAAATCAATCACATCGCCAGACTTACCCGGGTCATCTGTTGATACCGACGGCACTGCCTGGTCTTTTTTGTTGACACCGTCAACGTGCGTGCTAGCCGCACTTGACTGTACCCTTCGGCGCTTACTACGGCCCTTGCCTCTGCCGTACATGCTTAGTTTTACAGATTAGCACAGATTCAACCGATATTATCAAAAATAATCAAGGTTTGCTAAATCGATTCTATGCCGGATGTTGCAGCTGCAGAAAGGCCGAAGCAATCCGCATGAGTTTACTTAACGACAACATCCGAGACTAACCAAATGAATGTAAACAAATACACGAAAATGATCTGCCGAAATAAATAATCTGTATTATTTGATAAAAATACAATAATCTGTTTGTTTAATAATTGTCATATTTTAGACATGTTTCAGTTAAAAAGAGCGTCATACAGGGATGTCTGTAATTCCGATATTTTTATACGCTATCAATGGGGTTCAATGTATAATTATTTGTGAATAACCAAAACATAAATGTACAGACCAGACTACGGCGAGTGCGCCTAGCTACAATGCAAACCATAGATACAATATCAAGGCCTCTGCCAAACCAATAAATTTGGTGTCGACCATGACTTATATACTATGGAATTACATGCAACACATCTGGACAGGGTGGACAAATAATATATAAATAAATATATATTGAATATATATGCAATACAGGTAATTTCAGTTGGATGCTTGGCGTCCCCAATTAACCGTACAAAGTTTCATATACGTTTATGCATTAGTCAATAATGACCATGAGCAAACGGATAACATAATAACAATGATACTAACATGTATGTGTTAAATAGCACGCGAATCGTATGTAATATATTTATCTGCTTATGGTTAAAACCTATTCCTGTGTACAGAAATATTTCCCCAAATGCTATTTTAAGCTAGACATGTTCTATACTTTAAACGTATTCCTTAAAGAAATAATACTTTTTTGTCATATTAAGCTTTAGTTTGATTTTAAAACTTTAAATCAACACACAGATATGTAAACTTCACAACAGGAGATTGTTGTTAAATATGCGTTAATAATTGATGTATCGTCGCTATATACAAATAAACCACATGAAGACGGTATCAACGCTTGCAAGTATTTTTTATCAAAAGACATTAATACTCATACTTTATCTGTAGACGACATTTCAAAACTGATATTAATTTTATGCATAAAATTAGCACAGCCATGGGAAGTCCTATGGCACCGGCCTACGCCAGCTTGTTTATGGGCAAATTTGAACAGAACTTTCTTCTGTCTGCGCCTTTGAAACCAGAATTGTGGTTCAGATTTTTAAATGATATATTTATGTTGTGGAATGGCTCATTAGAGAATTTAAAAATATTTATTGATAAAATCAACGATTTCCACCCTTCCATTAAATTTACGTATAACGTCGGTATAATTTCTGGATGTTAAAGTAACTAAAGGCAACTCTTTAGATATTGTTACTGATGTATTTATTAAAGAAACAAATGTATACCAATACTTGGACTATACGTTATCGCATCCGAAGTCATGTAAAAATGGTATACCTTTCAGGCCAAACGCTATAGACGCATTACATTTAATGATAGCAACTTTGAAGATAGTTTGCCTGTTTTACGCCAGTATTTTATTGACCCTTATTTCCCTACTTCTGTTGTTGACTCGGCAGTAAATAAAGTAACACCACTTTCGCAAACCGACGCTCTTAAGCATAGTGAAAAACAAAACAGCGATGTGGTACCATTTGCTGTATGTTATAACACTTCATTACCTAATATAGATGGTTTTCTTAATAGATATTTGGACTTGTTAAAATTGTCATACAATGAGAGTGTTAAACAGTTACATGCATACAAACCTATTGTAGCGTACAGACGTCAAAAAAATATAAAAGCCATTTTGGTACAATCTAAATATACAAGCCATAACGCACGTACATTTAGTTCTGTTAACTGTAATAGGCGTAGATGCTCTCATTATTGCAATATACATGTAGTACAAGAGTCAAGTATCTCTACTTACGTTACTGGTGATAAGTTTGGTATACGTTGTAATACCGATTGCAAATATTAAAATGTTATATATCTTATAACATGTACAAAATGTCAAGAACAGTATGTGTGACAAACGAATAAATATGTATCAAAACGTATGAATAGTCACCATTTTGATATAAGAAGTTTCTCGGATCCAACATTTGCATCTAATGTCGCAATGCATTTTAACGCCGATGCTCATTCAATAGAAGTGTTTTCATTGATGCCATTCGACACTGTTAGTAATAACTTTGATCGTTTGTGTAAGGAAACTTATTGGATTCGCAAATTACAAACATTGTATCCATTTGGACTTAAAGGGGAACGCAACCCTGTGTATAAAATAGGATAATATGAATAGCTATGAGTTCAGCTTTCTATATATAGTATCAATATGCATAAATTCGAGTCCATAAATATATATCAGCTCGTTTTGTAACAGTTATTTTTCGCATATCGACTTTGTCATGAAAACCGCCATATTGGACACCTGCGTGACGTCACAACTGCACTTCCAGTTTAACACAAAATTAATTTATACGCTACAGCAGTTATAGAAACGTGAAATTATAGTCACAGGCAAAAGTACTCGCAAGAATAATAAAATGGATTTTAATAACAGAGAAGGACTTGTGGCCTACAACTTTGAACCAGAATTTTCGGAAGCAAAGTTAAATGAATTAGAAAACGAGAGAAAAAGTGAGACGGCACAGTCGTTCACACATGTGAACGATTTTTGCAGCTTCGAAAACTGTATAATGATGCCTTCGTCTGACGAAAATATGTGCTGCAGATGCAATAATCTTACTATTGGAAATTTAGAAGATTTAGAATGTATCACAGAACACTCTCACTTCGAAACAATTGTGCTTAATCCAGTAGTTCTCGAGGTTGCCTTTATACAGATAATGGCCTATAAGGAGTCGTGAAAGAGCACCAGATGCATTAAGCAACACGTACGTTATGGTTTTTGGTATTGTTCTCCCCCCCGACCCCCCCCCCCCCACTTTTTTAAAAATCATTCAGGGCAGACTGCATATCAATCATTGGGTCAGGAGTTCGAATCCTTTTCTGGCCACAATCTTCGTGATGATTGGCATGTGACATTGCGTCTCATTGTCATTTGTTTTTCAACGCCGATTCAAGTGGAAAAGTTATAAGTTACTTGCGGAGATGGACATTTTTTGGGTAGTGCTTGAGTACTGGTATAACACTAAAATAAATGTTCATACGAACGAACAAAAGAATAAATAAACAACTTAAAATGTGTTTTATATTTGTTTAAATGAAGTTTTATACATATATATGCAATAATAAAAACAATCAACCAATACAACCAGCATAAGCATTGTTTTACGCACAAAGCTGATCAATAGCCATACATGATAAAGATATACGTCTCTTTTATTGTCAAACTGTAATAAACTCTCACAAATAACAAAAACAATTTTTTTCCTATTATATAATAATAATATGTCATATTGTTTCCAGACAGTCCCGTCTAACTGCATACAGACAATTCATTTGCTGGATGATGAAAGGTGAAATACTGGGAAAGGGAAACAGACTTGTTCTACCCTCATGTGTTGTAAAACGAGTCAGAGACAGATTTTCTTCACAAGATAGTGAATACTGCGGATTTCGATCAGCTATGGACAATATACATGACCTTTTTCCATGAAATGTGACCTTTCGACTTTAATAAACAGAACTCAGCATAATTATTATAAATGTCAAATCTATATTTACAGAAATTTAGAAAAATCAGAACTGGACTAGAAACTGAACTGAACTAGATAGATATGAAATGTTTTATATAACACATGATGAATGAAATATTTATACTTTTTTTACTTTTGTATCAATCAATTTCTCATCATACAATCACAGATTTGCAAAAATAAATAATTCATATTATAAATATATATGTGTTATCTGTTTCTACACTTAAAGATCAATACATTTTGGTTCCTCTTTATTTTTCATCTATTATAGTACTATATCGGAGTGGTAAATTTGAAATGAAATTCCCAATCTAAAACTAGAGAGCAACAGTAATACTGCTTAATCGCCTTCACATCGTCATTTAGATTCTTTTTCTTAGATGTAACAGTATTTTTAATGAGTTTTAACACCATTTTCAACATATGTCAGGTTATATATGTAGCATATTAAGTTTTATTGGTGGAGGAAGACCTCATATGAATCTGAGTAGAATCACCGTCCTTCAGTAAGTAACTGGAAAACATTCTCACATAAAGTTTTTCGAGCAAGTTGGACTCGAAACTACAATGTTAGCAGTGAAGGTATCTTGAGATGACATCATAGACCATTCAAACACTGAGGACCTTTAATTATTATTTACAAACATAACATATGTATAATGCATAAACTAAATGGGTATGAACGATGAAATCATGTGAAGCGGTCCCGAACAAATTAAATGTTTGCCATGCTCATATCCTATCTACACTAACACTCAAAACTGCAGCTATCTAAATTTTTGTTGACTTTCAAAAAATTGATTTTTTTCATAAAGTCACAAAATGCAATTTTGAGCTGAAAACATAATTGTCCCTAACCCGGAACCGTAATCTAAATTGGAATATTTGAATATATCCCTTAATATGGCAAATTTTTAACAATGATTCTATCTTAAAAGAAAAATAAACATACATAAATATATATTTTAAAAGGAGGCATTGGTCACATTTTTACGGGGCATTAGTCGTGAATCGTGATTTCATTTTTCTGATAAGATCGTTTTTTGATAGTGCTGGTGTTAGAGCAATATTTTCCTTCTTTTTGACAGTTGTTGGTGGTAGAACTTTATCTTCTTTTTGTTTAACGACATCAAGTTCCTCAGCACCTTTACATTTTGCTTTAGCTGCAAGTTTTTTGCCAAGTGCCAGACACCAAAATGGTGATTGGTTTCCATAAACTCTCGAAACATCACACTCCTTACCTGGGCATGTCTGTCCGTAGCTAACAAACTGATTTTGAAACCTCTGACGATTAAATACTCCATACACTGACAGAATCCAAAGACTTCTATTTTCCCGAGCTACCAGTTTGAGTTACCTTCATGGCAACATATATCACAATAGTACCATCTTCCAAGTCCATTAAAGAGTATGTTAGATACTTGGCACTAAAGTCCGGACTATCACAACGGCCATCCCCTGCTAGTCTAAACGGTCTGTTAGTCACTTTCTCCAATATGCTATCTTGAATTCTTGACCAAGTATCAAAAACAACTGGTATTAGCTGCTGGCGTTGAATTCTGTCAGATGTTGTGTGAGACAAGAAATTCAAGTTAGTAAACTTAAAGAAGTGTGCGATTCTTGTATATGTATGTCCACTGAATAAAACGGCTTCATTGAGTAAAAGATTACTTGCTGGCATTTTCCCAGGCATAGGCTGTGATGACCATTTCATAATTGTATGTCCACTGGTACAGAAAAGTGTGGTTTTCAACAGACTACCATCTGTTCGGTCGAATTCTATGTCATCAGGATCAACTGGACTACTACAATTAACCTTTGAGCACCTAAGTCTTACAAAGAGTTCACGAAGACAGGCTTCAAACACAATATACTTATGTACAACAATGGTATTTTGTTTGTTCTCTACTAAATCCGTCTCACAGTCAGTTTCAGAATCACTGTTTGTTGATTGGAAAGTAATGTCACCAGAATCATCTCTAAAGGATGCACTCATATCGGCAAAATCATTAAGATCAGATTCTCCTAAACTTACGCATTACCTCTCAAGGAAATATAAAGCAGTTCACTTCGGAGTCGAACACAGTTTACTGTCTGTTAATTATATTGCACATGTATCTATATCAGCCTCGCAAGTTTGAGTCTATACTGTCACCATAGTCTTTCTTTCATTCACATAAGCATGGTCCGACTGTATGTTTGAGCTGGTCTCATTCTTTTTGCATAATATGCATGCGTGGCAACATTGTAGGTGTGTAGCAGTTCTGCCCATCTCTATATCCATAACTATGGGTGTATGTTCCTAAGATAAGAAAAGCATACATTTATTACGGTGGAAAATGACTTCATACAATTTATAAACAATTATAATTTCAAAGAAAACCTTTTTTTAAAATAGTGACTTGCCAGAGATTTAGAAGTACCATGTCATATATTTAGGTAACAGTATTAAGTGTAATAAATATTGTATTACTTTGATATACTTAGCTGTTTGATAGCAAAAAAAAAATATGGAGGGAAGCCAAAAACTAATAGCACATTGTACAAGAGTGTATGCAGCCATGAATACACTGCACATGGTAGGATCATAGTATTAAAAAGAACACGCCAATTTGCTCAGTGTCTTTTATCCCAAATACTCGGCGAAGTTTGTCCCCATTCCTCCCCAATTTTAGAAAATGTATGCTAAAAATGGGGTTTAATGCCCGTTTAAAATAATAAATATCAGGGATCCTGACCTGTTCACTGTTTTAAACATACATATTGATGACTTCCCCTAAAAGTAAAAAAAACACTGTCGCTGATCGATATATATCTGAACATAACTTGTTTGACTGATTTAGGAAATTACTGACTTGGTATAATTATTTCTGGCTGTTCCGTATATCCATAAACAGACTACCAACATATTTACCGATCTGTATGTGTGCAGAATCATACTTTTGTTTCTAAGGATAGAACTCTTGTAAATGATTGAAACAATGGGTTATCATGTCTACAAGAAAATGGTTAACAGACGGACAATCTATTACGACATAAGGCGGCCAGTAGAGCTAAAAATGCAACACATATTTTCATCAGTTTTTATCAGTATAATAATTTGTATTTTTTTGTATTTTTTTTCTTCTCATATATCGGCAGCGAGAATTTGTGTTTATTGTACAGGTCTGCCACACAAAAACTTTTTTTCTAATACATACTTGTTCATTCTCAATTATCTATTATGTTAGGTGTAACTTGATCATCCTCACAGAACAATATTGTGTCTTCCAGTGATGTATCATCAGTACATAAGTGGATCTCATTTTCTTTACTGGAAGTCTTTCCTCTATCATTTGTAAGTCTCTCTTTCAACTGTAAAAGATATATTATCTTTTTAATTTGATACATAAAAAATCAATATTTTTGCAGAGTCAAAATAACTTTTAATAACACAAAAACAATAAATTGTAGATAAATCTGATGGTCACCTCAAGAATATTGGGAGTTTTTTGGTAGTCTCTTAATATTGAAGAAAGTAAATGATTCGGGACGCAATAGATTGTGCGACAGTGTACATGCTATAGCCGATCCTGGACAAAAATTACTGGACCAGACTAGAATTGGGTTCCCATTGTTTCGTATATATTGTATATATATTTTGCTTGTAAAGATGATACATTTTTATCGCAAAATAATCCAAGCTATTAAACCTTGTGTTGAGTGCGTGGTTTAGTGATAAAACACCGAACCTATGATCGGAGGGTTGTGGGTTCGATTTTCCTCCATGGCTATGTGCGATGTCCTTGAGCAAGACACTTTTTCCACATATGCTTGTACTGGTTCTAACCCAGCAAAACTTCGAGCGTGATTTGTCTAAGTTGTTAGAATTTGTTTCACAATTGAATTAAAATAAATAAGTTTAAACAAAAACAAACCTATTTCATAATTCATTATTCAAAAGACACGATGTAGATCTCTGTGTCGTAAAACACAAAAGAGCACATGCCAGAGAGTACACTATTTATTTTCAGCCATAAGGAACTCCCAAAAATCATTAAAATAACAATTTCAGTCGGAATTTTAACGATGTAACGATTAATCAATTAAAATAGATCTATAGCTTATTGGAAAGACTCATCCAATTTGATTATCAATCGATTGTGAAATTAAATAATTAATAACAATCAAGAATGTTATTTTTTTTGGTTCATTTGGTTTGTAACGTGATACTAGGAAACCTAGTATTACTTATAAAGACTGTATTAGAATAACTATGATAAACAACATGAATAATGTCCATAGATAAGACTACAAGTCTATAAATAGACCAATAAAATAAAAAGTGAGTCTAAACAACTACTGAACTCCCAGTTTTCAGTGCACATTATGATTTTCAGCTTCTTCATAGGGACAAATGGAGATAGTTTTGGAGCAAGGCATCCTCAGACATAGTCTCTGACACATTAGCTAGTATACTGACTCAGACATTTGCATTATCAGACACAATATTATAATTCTCAGATACAGTGGAAATATATATCTTACTCAGATACATTGATTATATGTCATAGTGTTTACAAGTCTCAGACATTTTAATACAGTATTGTAATTTTCAGACACAGTGACATTGTTGTTTTCAAAAAGTGGTAATATCATTTTCAGACCTGGTGAAAAATATGAGTTCAAAATTATAGAGAAACACAGCAATGTTTTATGAAGCTTTCACCCAAAAAAGATGATAAAAGTCATACCGATCATGAACAAAAGATAAAATCCGAAACCTATGAATCACGAGTCTGACATCTTATCATGTAGCCTGACACTGATGATTGAATTTTAAAATAGTTAAATTATCCTTCTGGTTTCAATGTTTTTCTCTTGTGCTGAAAGTCAAGTGACTCTGCCACAGAACTAGCAAAACTTCCACTAAAACAATCCTTTGTAAAGTGATCCTCACAAACCACTAAAGATTTAGATGCTCTGAATGTTTCAAAAGGTCCATTTTTGATGTTTTCGATCCACTTTTTTGCAGTTTTCTACTATCCTTAGATTATTTTAAGTCCGGTATTCTTTTTTGTCTTTTCCAGACCTATACTTACAACCAAAAGCTTGACACTGAGGCATTGTTACACATATTAGGAAAACAAAACACAACGCTGCCCACAAAACATATCGCATTACTCCACCCCCTAATTTCGCTGAAGAAAACAATGTTTATGGGTTAAGTCCTTCAATTCAGAATCGTTTTCGCATTTAATTGTCTTCCTTTGATGTTCATTTATGCACTGTATTTCTATATTTAAACTGAAAACGTATATTAGTGTATATACATAAGAGTTTCAGTAGAGAGCAGTCACTAACGACACAATACAATTTGCGCGATAACTAGAACGGAAGTGCAGCTATGACGTCACCGAATATAAAATGGCGGCGCCCACAGCATTTAGGAACACGCTTGAAATCATGATATTAAATATCTTTTTTCTCATTTGATAAATTTCGTACAATTAAAATTTGTTGATTTTTGTGTTATTTACATGTCTATTTAACGATAAATAGCCATTTATATTCTGACATGCGGTACCCTTTAATGCAGCTGTATGATATGTAGAGGTGCTTTCATTTTACAGTTATATGTAATACCGTTTGTTCCTATTTCACATTTATACTACTATTTATAGGAATTTAAGTAACGTATCGATTCGATATAACGATATTTGTGATTGCGACAATATTCTACATAAGCCACGTCTTGTCGCGTGTTTGGCTCCTGGATTAATAATTCATTGAGTCGAATATTCGACGGACCCGGTATATGCGGTCCAGTTTCGGCCTGAGGGACACCGAATGCTGATCTGAGCCCACATTTATCGCTCAAGTCCGTATGCATTTTTTTCGTATGACACGGCTCATTTACTTTTCCCGCTATTACGTCACTTCCGTTACATGTTTATTTGTCAATCCATGATTATGGCGATAAGCCGAAACGTCGGAAATAAATCAACTAACGTTTTTTTACATATTTGTGTTTTGTTAACTTTATTAGTAATGAATTTACCATATCCATGAACGAAATTAATAGGTTATATAAATATACTTATATAAGTCTAAAGGAGGATTAAAAAAAATAATGTAAATAAACATGTTATACCACTTAATGCAAGATATGTAAAATAATGCTTAGATGAGAACAATACTGGTATGTGAAAACACATTTATCAAAAGCTAAAAACAAGACTAAAATCAAATGGTGGAAATTTTATATTTGAATATTATCTAAAGGTTTTAAATTAAATATAATTGTAAAAATCCATTCATAGTGTATCATAGTGTCAAGAGTTGATGTCGTAAAATATTATGAAAATATACCAATCATAAACAAATAATAAGATACATCTTGGATACATCTATATATATATATATAACATTGCATTCTACATCAACTAACTTATATTCCATATTATACATAAATTATTATTTATATAACACATTGTGACTTTGCTTTATTAAGAAAGAAAATATATAAGCAGAATGCAAAACAAACAAATATATTTTTTAAATTAAGAAAAATATAAATAAAGGAATTCAATTCTTGTGAACATTATATAAAAATATTCTGAATATACTTATTGATATAAAATCTTAGCATGCCGGTATTTATTATTCACACTAATCTTCCTCTATTGTGTATGCCAGTATATACTATTCACACTAATCTTCTTCTGTTGCGTATGCCAGTATATACTATTCACACTAATCTTCCTCTATTGTGTATGCCAGTATATATTATTCACACTAATCTTCTTCTGTTGTGTATGCCAGTATATATTATTCACACTAATCTTCTTCTATTGTGTATGCCAGGATATATTATTCACACTAATCTTCTTCTATTGTGTATGCCAGTATATATTATTCACACTAAACATATGCATGTGTATAATGAGAAATAAAATATTTAAAGAAAAAAAGAATGAATTCGATTAAGATAAAAAAAGTATATGCAAATAAACTGTTATATAACAATTTATTTACTAAACAAACACGTGAACACAGCAAGGAATTATATAGAAAAAGAAAGGCAACTGATTGATATTTTGTGAATGCTCGCGTATTCATCTCAGGATTACAAATTAAAGTTCTAACATTGCAGATTAAAATTGTCATCAAAACAATACCATTCCCAGCAATTTGTGTTATAAATTGTTGAGCACTACTTTTTTTCAAAACGCGTATACTGCAGTTTAAATTAATACATTACGAAAAAGTTTACTTTAGACCTCAACAACTTTAATAATTCAAGATCATTTTCCGTGAAACATTATAAAACATCTAAGATTACATACAACTTACATTTTATGTAGCAGTTGCCTGTGAATTATAAATGATTCATTTGCCATATAAGTAATCCGTCATGTGCTATTTAATCAACATTGAGTCAGGAGATGCAAGTTTTCTATCCTTCTCTATATAAATTATTGGCAAGAGTAACCGCATAGTAACCTAGACAACTCTTGATATATTCCTTTCTTCACACGTTCTCCCTCTTCATCCCCTACTGATCTTAAATATTATACCTTTATTACAAAACGAAAATACTCTTTACGATTCACTACACAGTTACTCCCCCTTTTTCCCATAGGTAGCAAGATTCTTGCGCTTAAAAAAAGTCCTCTGTAATTTGGTTTTGAAACATTTTAAAATTGTTCATAGTGGTTGTGAGTTGTTTAGCTGCAGATCAGTTGAGACAACGCTGCCATAGCATATACTGTAATAAGAAATCACTGATGTTAAACAGTAAAGTGATTTTTATAGTATTTAAACAATACATGTATTTATGAGGATTTGACGGCTTCATTTTTAAAAAAAAGTTTCACTGCACCCTCTTTTAAAGTTACTGGCCAACCCACCAGTTATTGCGAATTACGATGTGGGTATACGTTCCTGCTATGAACAATAAATACTTATTTTATCGTGGAAATCCTAGGACTTATTTCAAATAAAACAAAGAACAAATTCAACTGTGTAGTAAGACATTAAGCCGAGTCAGATACTGTTTATTTTGTATTACCTTTATGAAAAAAAAAACAACTATTGAATAAAATATTTTCAAGTTGACATTCTTACAAATTGTCATATTATATGTTATGTAAATTATCAAAGTGAATGCAATAATTATAAACATATTTGCCACTTATGGTTACTTGTTTTCATAAACGTTTATTTATTTATTATCCAACATTACCGGCTAAGCTAGTTCTATAAAAGGGAAAACATATTCTTCAATGTATGCAAGAGATATCATATGTTTTATATTTGTATAATTTAAAATATCATTAACACAGTTTGATTTCATTTGGGATTCTAAAACTGATAAAATTAAGCATAGTATTTTGACATTAGATTATCATGAAGGCGGCTTAAAAATGATTGATATTAGAAAATTTATTTTATCCGTAAAATTCAGTTAAATTAAACGATTACTTGATGAACATAATACAGGCTTGTGTTAGCATTACTATATGACAAAACTTGAAAAAATACGGTGGATAACTATTTTTTGAATGCAACATACATGATAAAGATACAGAAAGTATGTTTAAAAATGATTTATATATTCAACAATACTTTAAGGCTAGGACAAAGATAAAAAACAATGATTTACAATCAATAAGTAAAGAAATAATTTGGAACAATCAATATGTTAAATTAGATGGACAAACCTAATCAACCTATGTACAATTATGCAACTAAATGTACTGTTATATGACTATGTTTATGTTGTGAATAACTTTATGAAATAAAAAAATAATCACAAATATGATCATACATGTTCGGCATGGAATTATTTACCCATGTTTAAAATAGAAATGATGACATGATTTTACTTATTACACACCTCAAAGCAATGCTCATGAACACAGAAAAATACATCTTTCATTTGTACACAAGAACATTTCACTAATCAATTGTGATATCATGTTTAACGTATTACTGCGATATATTAAAAAGAATTACTAACAACTGCATGGCATATTTATGGACCATAATGGAAATATAAGAAAAAAAATTTCTCTTTTCTTTTGTGTTATTTTTGGTATTTGGGTGCATTTAATGACCTATAAGTGTGTATCTTTATGATAAGTTATATATCATTGTTAGAAGATTGTATATGATTACCTAGATTGAAACAAATATTAACAGTTGAACAGTTGAACTGTTGAAGTTGCGAAAGGTTTGAAATTATGAATGAGATGTTTGTAAAAATACAAACTATTATTTCTTTATAGAACATTCTTCTTTTATTTTGGCTTAAGCATTACAAAAGCTTTTCACCATAGAACAATGGTCAATGGTTCACCGCCGTTAAAAAAAGTCAGACTATTTATTACTCACACAACATATTTTAATTGTTATTTCTAAGTATACTTTGTCTTAACCGTTTATAATTACTTTTTCACACTTAACTATTTTAATAACTGTTTAACAAGATGTATTATTGAAACAAAAACTGTTTTTAAACGGATATACGGCAATTCTGACGTCGATGTTACTCATCGGTCCGCTTCAAAAATATTTTATGAATATATTTTTCCCCGAGTCAGGTCTATAATCACCCAATGAAATAGCAGGGATTCCATTCCCTGTCCCACAATCATAGCAGTTGAGCGCTTACTAAACTACAACGTCATTCACAATTTCAGTAGAAGCATGAAGACGTCACAGTTTAGTAAGCAGTTTTGATATAATGAGTAAAAGATTCGAAAAATCAAAGCTTGATATTTCCGTGGATATTTTTAAAAAAAAAATACCAAAAGAAACATGCAGCTTTTTGTAATATAGTTTTCATTTGTTTTATGATAAATCATCAACAATGTGCGGAATATGATGTCCTTAACAACATTTACCTCTTTCCAAAAATAGAAGCTAAATTAAGGGTCTACATATATACGGCGTCTGCTAATTTCATATTTGCAGTTTGCTGATATTGACTAAAGTTTAGACGACTGTGTCACTTTGATAAACATTCAACTTTGAGGTCATAAAAGAAACCGTAATTATATCTCTTTCCAGGAGATTTGCGAAATGCTACCAGAGACTATCACGCGTCATATCACTTGTTGGGAACCGTGGCAATAGCGGCAGGATGTTTATCATTCTCCGTTCCATATGTCAACAAACTTAACAAGGAGAAATGAGCGCACAGATAAAACACGAATGTTTACAGTGTACGGCTGTTAATTAGTTTTAATCTTCACAAGAGTTGACGAGATAAATATATTATGCCTTTTATCATGTGGTGCCCAAACTTGGATGTATTATAATATTTCCGCCCACTATAAGAATTAATGAGAACACATGACAAATATTATTTAGCGTTTTATATATTTGACGACTGTTCATTTCTTCATTTCTTCACTTACCAACTTATGAGAGAAAATCGTACTTTACACGTTTTCTTTTAAACATTATGTCTCTATCCGAACACTGTTTATTTTGCCTCACAAAATTAATTTGAGAAAATCCCATGACATATATTACACATTTGACTGTATAGAAACGTTGAAGTCAAAAGAAGAATTGTTGATAAAAAGTCACACCTTATATGCCTAAAGTTATTTACCGACGTTAGTGTAAAGCAAATAATTGTAGATCGGAGATCTTACATAATGTTTATGTTCTCATGGTGGCAGACAGCTATTAAGTTGTGATAACTATGGTTGTAACTTCTCCAGGTATCGTAGTGAAGAGATCTTACATAATGTTTATGTGTTCATGCGGGCAGACAGCTATTAAGTTGTGATAACTATTGTTGTAACTTCTCCAGGTATAGTAGATCGGAGATCTTACATAATGTTTATGTGTTCATGCTGGCAGACAGCTATTAAGTTGTGATAACTATTGTTTTAACTTCTCCAGGTATTGTAGTGAGGAAAAGATACATGTATGTAAATATGCGTGCGTGCGTGCGTGCGTGTTTTACACTAGTAGATGTTAACCACACGAAAAATAATGGTATCTACAAAGTTCCTATAAAATAATGATATCAGTTACTATTATCATCAACAAGGCTATTGTATTGTTTCTCATTTCTACATGTTGTCTAAATCCGGTGTATCTGGAAGATCATCAGCAGGGTTCTTTGTGGAGCTCGATTGTAGGGTTTCAGCATTTCAGGCAACAGTAGATGGAAATGGTGGTGGTTCTCCTGAAGCAGTCGGCGAGGTTTGACCATTTGGATGGGCTATTTCGTTCCCCTAAAATTAATTTAAATCGATATGTAATATTTACAAACATTATAGTAATACTAATAAAAATGCACTTTATAGTATTTACAGTACCAAATGTATCTTCAAATACGTAATATATATAAACATTTTATTTGATGGAATAGAACGATTGATGAATGTACTGTAATTCTTGAAGATTAGAATGGAAAATAAGTATCTACATAAATGAGTTATTGATGATTTTTTATTATATGATTTTATAATGGGGAAACATTTACAAATATATGTCCCGTGCATATTTGTAGAGTTGAGACAAGTTTGTATAACAAGTTATTAATACAAACTTGAATCATTTGAATATGCTTGGTTTATTCTGTATGTGATTTTTAGCTTAGAAAATTCCCAGAACCTTCCATCATATTATATAAATCAGATGTGTGTTTTATCATAATGAAAGTGTACTATTGTGTTAATTTGTGATTCATTCAGATATTAAGATTATTATTATTATTCAATGAGAGGATATTTAAAAACTAGCATATTATTGGAACATTTGGGATGCGTTTCACAAAATGTCTTACGATAAAAATTTCGTGAATGTCGTGAATGTAAAACAGTAACTGTTTATAATATATTCAATATTTATCAAAACGGCCACACAGTTTGCTCAAAACATTATGTATTTTCTTGGAAATACAATAATTTTCAATGTCGATAACAATTTGAACATTTTGTAACAATGTATACACATTTATCCAATAGATTAGGGTCCTTCTTGGTCTATAGTCTAAGGCGCCGTCTCAAGATCACTTGCCTCTCTCTAAAGTCATAGGTTGGAGTCCTGCTCGCTCCGAACACTTTATTTGAGAAGGTTTGACAGTTTTTTTGCAGAAGGTGACTCTATTCAGATTCATTTTGATATCTCCTTCACAAATAAAACTGGAAATGCTGAATATAACAGGAAATGGTTTGAATATGCGTTAAACCCAATTAAAAAATCCAATTGTTTAAATCATACTTACATTAACAGACCGTCGTCCACACAATGTTTCGCCTAAAAGAAGAAAATGCATCAAAACGAAATGTAAACATAAGAATGGTGCAATAAATAACAGAGTAAATGTGAGCGAACATGATACTCGGAACATTTTCAACCAGTACCCCGTGGACGTTCACTATTTTACTACGGTCCAAAATGAAAATCTCTTGAGAATTATCCATTTCAATATATAAAGTAGAAAACATCCTTTCGCTTCTATAGATAGTATTGAAACTAATTTCTGCTAGTCATGTATCGAATCTACGTGTATTGAAATAACGGTATTTATCCTTTTTTGAACATTCTTTTTTTTCAAGATTAATTGTTGCAAGATGTTTCACGTGCGAGTGCACTGTCTTAAACTGATGTTATTTTATTTGATATTCACATCGAGTAATTGATTATTGCTGGCGGCCATGTTAGTCTTTATACACGATTATTATATTTTGTGCATCTTTCTTAATATTTGTTGATATCCGAAATGTATCTAATGTTTAAAGACCTGGGCTGAGTTGTTCAAGCTTTGTTCGCTTAACACTCCGTTAGGTGAACTGTTGTATAATATTTATTTACTATTTTGAAATTCAAAGTTTTCATATTAAAAACATACTAAGAACAATGGAAGTTAGAAGCAGCCATTTTTATTGCCACTAAATTGTTACATTGAATGTATCGAATTTCAAAATGCCATGATTCGAAAATGCATCTTAACCACATGATTCAAGACCTCCCTGTTTTAAGACGCTTTATTATAATGATATATTACCGTGTCACCTGCCAGTGAGTGCCCGGATGAGCATGTCCATGGTTTAAACCGAGACACGGCGGCATAAGTACCTGGTTACACGCCATTCAGTGCTCAGATGAGCGTGTCCATGGTTTAAGCCGAGACACTGCGGCATAAGTACCTGGCTACACGCCAGTGAGTGCCAAAATGAGTGTGTCCATGGTTTAAGTCGAGACACGGCGGCATAAGTACCTGGTTACACGCCAGTGAATGCCCAGATAAGCTTGTAAATGGTTTAAGCCAAGACACGGCGGCATAAGTACCTGGCTACACGACTACACGATGGTCATTGACTGCCTTGCGCAGGCCGGACTAGTTTCACACTGGATGTGATAGGAGAGGACTAGCCAACACAATTAACACTACCTTTTATGATATCTGTACTTATATTTCCCCAATTTTACATGTAAATGTAATGAGAGAATAAATGTACATGAAATTGTTGTTGTTGCTACTTGAATTCATCTTAGTAGTCTCCCTACGTCCAGTTGTTCAAAGATGAGCTTAACGCCTAGTTATACTAACATTGCTTTGGACATCTTGATCTAGGAATATTACTTCAAATCATACAGTGGATTACACTGTTATTTAAAACAAAACAAATATATTAGAGTAAGAAGTATGATCTACAAACACCAAGTTTAAACCTGACTGTACAACAACAATTATATGAGTTAGTACTCGGACTTAACTGTTGATAACAGACTGTCAGACGCAGAATCGAACTTCAATGTATCATTCCCTATCCTAAGAATAATCAGTTTACCTAATGTTTTCTCCGATTTTTCATTCTTTATTCTTTTGCACTCAGCCTCTAGCCTGTCCATTTCCATTATATCTTGGACCGCACTTTCTTCTTCTTCGGACACACCGTTTAACCTGGCCATCTCCCTTATTATATCTTGTTTCTTCTTTTCAAATTCTATTTTCATTTGTTGCTTCTCTTTTTTGTTCTCAGACTGTGTTAACACGCGTACCTCCAGGTTTTCACCTGTTTTTTCCATAAAAAAGTACTTTCATGATGTTACATAATTATTTACATAATTAAGAGCGGGCTAGCAAGATACATTGTTATTGTTCTAAATACCCAAAATTTAGACGATTAAATGGACCAAGACAAAAATAAGACCCTATTTGAGCTTTTACAAACAAAGTCTAAGGTGGTGTCTTATAACTAACCTCTCCGTTGTGCTTTGAATTCATGTTTACACTTGAATATATGTTACACTTTAAATGTTTGTGCATTGAATGGAAACTATCAAAGCAGATGCAGTTTGTAGTTAAATTCTTCTTCATTATCAAATATTGTATTCACAGGCCGTAAATGTTTCATGAAACGTATAAAACAGTGCATCCCCGAAATAGATACTAATAGGTATATCGTTTCATTATATCACGAGTAAGATTTTGTATTTCATCAAATCATATTTCAGTTACCAAATCATCTGGCTAAATCTTAGTTTCAAGTGAAAAAAAAGTTAAACAGACATTTATATTTTGAATCTCAAATCATCGAGTTTACAAAATGAGTACTTGTATCTCCTGTGGTTAAGTCTTCAGGTCGTTCTTGGAAATGACGTCCTTTGCGGCGTTCACTGCCATGTCCAACGGAAGGCCTTGGCTCTAAAATCATTAATTATAATTAATCACAATTTCATTGTTTAAATATATTGGCGTTTTATTTTCTCTTCCCATGAACTTACATCAATAAAGTATAATTTTCAGCTTCGGTCATTATTTTAGAAATAATCAGACTGACCTAGAGTCGCTATTTATTCATGGTCAACTCTGTTGACCTCATGAAACAGGATGAAGGGCCCAGTATGTGTTCTTGTTGTAATTATTTGCGTTAATATATGTCGGTGTTTGATTGTTGAAGAAACAAGATATGGCAGTATTCACAAATTGAATATGAGAAATTAACTTTATAAAACATTTATGAACTTTTATGTACCAAACTAAATTTACGCGAGCTTCTTCTTATGCACGTGACACATAAATATCAAGAACATAAAACAAGAATATTTCACATAAAAAAAATCATTTACCGATATTTTAGTTTATATTAATTTTTTAGCTTGGTTGCAGAGTAAGGTCAGAGCTTACAAGAACCGCTCTCAAGTCCGCTTCCTACATAGAATCAGAGTGTTGTTTTTAAGAGCGTCTGGGGCCGAGCTTGGAAATGCATCTATAACTGTAAGCGTAAGCGGTCAACACTCTATCTACTGCACTAATTCCCTCTTACCAAATGATTTGAATCAAAATTAGCGTGTAATTAATTATAAAAGATTTTTTGAATAATCTCTAAAACGTAAAATACTTCAAATATTTAAACCACAATGTATCACAATACGGAAGTATTTGTTGTTAATAATATCTTAGTTTAAACTTTAAATTTATTTTTACTTCGATTGTGAACCGAGTTATTACAACTTATACAAGTTACGTTTGCATTCTTCCTTGGTAGAACCAGTTCCTTAAGAAAATAAAGAAAATACTTATCACGAATGTGTGGTCTACACGTATTTCTAATGCACTCATGATAAGATAAAAGGCATGTTACCAAACATTCATATTGTATTTTAAATATTAATCATAAATAACAAAATAATATAGTATATTACTGCACATGTGATACAGTATCAAACACTGAATATTTCATAATCAAATACTGAACAGTCTCAGTTTCAGCTCCACATGTAACAAATAACCAAATACTTTTGTATATTAGATTAACTGCATACGTAATACTGAATCAAACACTGTATATCTTATAATCATATACTGAACAATGTCAGTTTCACCTCCATTTGTAAGGAATAACCAAATAATTTAGTTTATTACTACATATGTTATACTGAATCAAACACTGTATATCTTATAATCATATACTGAACAATGTCACTTTCACCTCCCTTTGTAATGAATAACCAAATAATTTAGTATTTTACTGCATATATAATATTTAATCAAACACTGTGCACCTGAAACTGTTTATTTTATAACCATAATTATACTTACCTGTTTCAGAGTCATCTTCATGTGTAATAGAATCTGTTGAATTTACAGAAATGCCTGAAAAATAATTTAAATTATAATTATAGTAATACATTCAAATAAAATAAGCAATTTTAATAATCACTTAACATGAAACGCGGGCGATTTGGCAATGCCTATATAAATCGATGCAAACTAACACGATGGCGCAGTTTCGTTCCTGAAATCTCGATCCATTTTACCGAGGAGTAAAACACCCACTCTTACATTTGAAAGTTTTCTTAAATAATATTGATGTCAGGCATCAAAGTCGAGATTGCACATCAATGTAGAATTTACACAGTCTTGATACAAACTGGGTATCTACGGCATCCCTCTAACCGTTATGTCCAAGGTCCTCCGTAGCCGAGTAGACTAAGGCACCATCTTAAGATCACTTACCTCTCACTGCTGATGCCGTAGGTTCGGATCCTGCTCGCTCCAAAAACTTTATATGAGAAAGTTTTCCAGTTTTTTGCGGAAGGACGGTGGTTCTACTCAGATTCCTTCTAAGGTCTTCCTCCACCAATATAAACTGGATATGTCATATTTAACATGAAATGTGTTGAAAATGGCCTTAAAACCCATTAAAACAACCAAAAGAAAAACATATTATATCTGCTTTGTAGAACCAATGTCGCAAAATCTACAATAATAGTTAACGTATATTATGCAAATTGCCTGTACTAGATTTTGAAACAGATGTTCGCGCTATTACTGTTTTAATGGAGCAAATCATATTCTTATAATCTGCGACATCAAATAATTTATTTAAAAGAAAGGTGCGTTTTAAAAGAAAAGTATTTTTAATAAAGCTTCGAAAACCAGTAACATATTCTCTTGGAGTTTATTTTAATCTGCAGATATTTCTTTTTAAACAAACAGACCAGGATATGTCATTATTTTCCCCCATTTTGAAACAATAAATAAACTTTTATAACAAACCATATGTTTTGTTGGCTAATTTATAATCACCTAAACATTGAAATATTTAAAACCGTATTTATTTCACACTCACAATATTCTTCACTAATAAAAAAAAAAACTACGTCCCCTTTATTACGCCATATCAGTAACTACTAAATTATGACCAAAGGGTCATGAAATCAGTAGTCTATTGTTGTAGAAAATCTGATCAAAGTTGTGACGGTCGTGAGTTCGATACCCAACATGGACTATGTATTGTATGTATCCTTTCGCAATGCACTTTTTCCAGACCTCTTTGTGGTACTGATTCATCCACAAAGACATAGCTCAGGCAAGTCATAGGAAGCGACAAATTAAGTTTTTGATAACATTTGCTGACACTTTGAAGTTCTGCAGGTATCAAGGTTCCAGTTTCGTTTTGGATATTCATTATTTTTCAATTAGCATGTTAATCTGTAGTTGTAAATCTGGAATATTTCTTACAGTGGCGGCAGTGTGTGTAGGCACACCGTAAAACTTCACTTTATTAACTTATTTTTCGTTCGTTCATCCAATTTTTCATAACTCACTCACTCACTCACTCACTCACTCACTCACTCACTCACTCACTCACTCACTCACTCACTCACTCACTCACTCACTCACTCACTCACTCACTCACTCACTCAAAGACTATAGTACCAAGTTCAGTAATTTCATGTACAAATGTCAATACTTACAAATTGTATCCAAGTTGTTATTGAATTCAATGAAAAATATAACAACATAATGCTTCCAATACGAAATATTGTATGATACAGTCCTGAAAAATGTATTTATAACTATGTAATTTTTTTAGTTTACATAAAACCTTGACAAAATCTAGGTTTGTTTAATAACTTATTGAAACCACATCTGCTGAAACTGATGCATACCAGGCCCAAGTTATGTTATACGCATGATGGCCTGCGCATGTCAGAAATTATGGAGGTTCCGGAGGAATACCATTCTTATAGAAATTTGTCAAACAATTGAGTATGAAATTATCACAAGACCACATTTTAAATGTAGAATGAAAATCAGTTAATAGTTGAAAAGATTTGTTATAAGAAGTGGATAGGCAGATGTGGATATATAAAGATGCATTAATAAAGTTTACATCAAAACAATCTATTATTTTGAATTAGTGTTCTTATTTGTTACTAGGTCATTTAAAAAAATAAGATTAGAAAAAAAAAAACAACCTCATGCTGTTTAGTGAATTGCCATTATTATGCAATCAATCCATTGAGAAATATCCAGTCTAGTGAAAGGTTTGTGCAGTTTTATATTCTTTCATTAATTTGCACTCCTGCAGCCTCATGTCATTTTATTTGGTGATGCTATTCTTTTCGGAATTTATTTAGGTCAACGTGATCTAACGCGAATGGGCATGTATTTGTTTTCTTTTGGTAGAAAATTAATAGTTTATAGTTGATTAAACGTTATATAAAAGCATTGAGTGAAACATCCGTTTTGCATTAAAATAGTTGACGGCCATTATTAAGTAGTCGAAAACCGATAACAGCATCATATATTTGTATTGTTTTGTGTTTTGTCAACAGAAGAGATAACAATATTTAGGTTAAGTAGATTGTAAGTTTACCACTTTATGAGCTCTGCATTGAACACAAACGTTGGAAACAGGAAGTCTTCCTTGTTGTTGCGTATAATGGATGTAATAAATAATTATTGTTTCTTTCTTTTTAAAAATATAAAAGCTATTCGTCTTATTTAACTGATCATTTTGATTAAAATCCTATAATCGACCTATTTGTTACATATCATATTTGAATTGTGAATTAGGCCTGTAAAAAGGGTCTTTAACTGGGTATATCTATGAATGGTATAAACGTAAATGGATTTTGTCCCCATAGACATCAGAAAGAAAATAAAAGGTTTTACATTTATACGAAATACATTGACTGGATAGAGTGACTATAGTAAACTTAATGGTACATTAATTTTCATGTTGATTTCATTATAAAAAATAATTTGAGTTTTTATCCAGTGAAATCCTCAGGACGGGCATGTTTTGTGGTATAGAGCATGTAAATAAAAGGCGAACTAGGCTATCAATAATACTATATGGTAAACAATTAACAATACAATTTATATAAATGAAACAATTTATAAGATGAACAGAAAGTGTAGAGAGGTGAAGATTATCTTATCTATAAAGTTTATTAAATAAATATAAAGGGTGTGTAGTTATATATAAATCATTTCAAATTTGAAAACAATAGTCTTGGAGACGGTTGAAAGTTTAATAATGACTTTTTTCATAAGCTCATTAAAGCTCAGTCTTTCGGCTCCATGTAGTATACTATCAGTAATATATATTTTGGCTTAACATATTATGAAATTCATCCCCACGCTCAAGGTCTTTGCACAATGCCAAATGCGCACGCAACGATCTAATTTGAAAATTATATCGGTATTTTATGATGAATGCATCTTAAACTACAAAAGAAATACTGAGACTTAGTGACAACATATACAAAAGTAGTTTTCAATTTTATACATATATTCATTTTTGCTATATCTGTAAATCAAATCAAATTAAACCATCCACAGAGTATTTTAAATGTTGAAAAAATTATTTTCTTAAGATTATTTTTAACTTTTCTTGTAATACCATGCTATTTCCTCACCCCCTGCTCCTGTCCAATAATACCATATGCCTTTAGATAGTCGTTTAATATATTATTTGAAACCGCATATGCAGCTTACATATATAATGCATCTGTAATTATAAAAGTAGTCACAAATACCTTTTTAAAAATATGTGTCCTCCCTTCGAAACTTTAGTTTATAATATACTTATTTATTTTACATCGATTGTGAAACAAGTTTTTGCTCGAAGTCTTCCTGGTTATAACCAGTACTAAGCATATGCGGAAAAGGGTCTTGCTCACGGACACCACACAAAGCCGTGGCAAAGGATCGAACCAACGACCCTCCGATCATGGATTTGGTGCGCTACCACGATTCCTTGCTAAAAGCATCATTAAAGTCAAGAAATAGCAAAAATAATGGCTTAGAAGCGAATGAGATTACATATACAGGCCTTATTATTTTAAAGAAAAACTATGATTTTGCGATTTCTTCATGGATAGTTTCTCCAATGAACTCAGTCCAAAGATACAGGATAGGTTATGTGAGCATATAACAAAATTCTTCAACGATTTTTTATCAGTCAATGTTTGAAAATAATCACGAAAAGCTTTAGTAGAAATATCTCGCAAGGCACGTTATTGGCACCCTCCTTCATTGATTAGCTTTTTGTTAAAGGTGGAATTATTTATTTTGTATGTTTACCTTACATATTTCCTCTAGTTAATGCTCTCCTAACATTGTTATTGATACAATGTAACTTAAAGTCATAGTATTCCACATGATGACACAGAATGGGAAAGTGTTTGTTTTTTTTTTTTTGAGTTCGCGGAATGTCTACCTGCAATGTAATATATTATACATGTTTATATATATAATGGGTTACCTGAAATTACACCACTGTCTTTTAACTCAGTTACTGCTGAATCTACAAAATAACAATGGGAAAGTTATCAGTAAGTTTAAACATATAATTGCTTACAACCATACATTACAAAAGTAGCAAAACTATTAATATTTACAAATACATAAAAGCAAGAGGGTTTTGCCAGTTATTTGGAAAGTTATACTTGAGACACAAAGAAACATTGAACGTTGATATATTGATTGAAGTGAATGCCCCTCCCCCCCCCCCCCCATACACACACACCTGTGTATTTAAAATTAAAAATAAACACCTGCCAGTTAGTATTTATTAAAAGTGCATTTGTTCTCTGAAAAGAATCTACTTTAAAATACTTTCTATTTGGAATAAAATCGTAGTTAAATACGCAGACGTAATTTTATATACTAGTAGATTTAATGCAATGAGAACTTCGGTTTGTTTAAAATGAAAATAAATTCTTCTATTTGAAACATAGCCTAGGTAACATAACATACTCACGTGACCTTTTTGTGTATGCATACGGAAATTATCTAAAAGGTATATCGCGACCATATTTCCTCAATAATGAAAAATACGTTATTCATGGTATTATAATATTTTTAAAATACGACGAATTAAGTATGGTTAACGCTACCTTCAATGTGATATGTATTTGTTTGTTAACTTCCAATTGGACACCATGTTAATATTTTTACATTTAACAATTTCATTATCGATGATAAAATTGGTAAATTTGTAGCTGCCCTCCTACATAGGCGACATCATGGGTATCTTAAAATATTTGAAACTTTTAATTTAATCTTCCGAAAAGCATTGTATAGTTCAAGACTAAAATGTACTTACTCTGTCTTCCAGACTTTCCCCGCATCGGTACATGGATTGATTGAGATACACATTCCAAAATTTCACTTCCGTTTTCAAGATACGTTTTTAGAGCTTCTAGTTCTTGTTTCAAATCGCAAGCATTGTCATTAAGGTCCGATATTTTTTCCGAAACACGTTCTATTGCGTATGTCACATTTTTACTGAAATCAATGAAGCGACGTTTACTTTCCCTCATATTGTTTTCATCTTTTTCCGCCATTTTTTCTTCGGGGTTGTATCTTTATATGTTTAATTCACTGTGTACGATACAACCCTGATCACCGGTAAATAGGTATTAATCTTTATAGTTTACGTATATAACTACACACATCATTTTCTTCATTTAACTTCCTGCAAACTTACACATATATATCATCCACATTTTAATTGCGTCGTTAAATCGTTTTGAACATTTATTAACCCAAACCAGTGTGTACTTTTAACATCATTTCGTATTGAAGGTTATTTCCGTTTTTAGAATTAAATTAGGTTAAAAACGAATATAATACTACGTATATCGTTGATATATTCAGAATAAAATAATTAACCTGAATATTCTTAAGTGTGGAATATTTATGACACAATATTTCAATAGAAAATAAACAAAGTAAATATAGAGACAAATCCTAAATATATATAGACACGTTTGTATTATATTGATTAACTTTATACGTGAATTGTAATAAACAGATATTTTAATGTCACCATCTGTTTACAATGTGAAAGGATTTAATTTATGTATGAACAAGAGTAAAATCGACCCTTGACTAGTGTACCCATTAATACAGGGAAGTATTTTATTTATTATGGAAGACCGAAATATATCTATATAAAGATGATACAAGGAAGTATTTATATCCAGCTTAAAACGAATAAACACTATCTTACGCGGAGTGTATTAAACTAACGAAGATATCAAGTGCATATAGAGTACCTGTATAGAGATATGTTTAGCTCACCTGAGTGAAATAAGACAAAATATTAATAACAGGATAAGCATATGTAGCATTTAAAGTACACCAAATCAAACATGAGTACTGTTAACATGAATTATCAATTTAATAATTGCAGTGCATTTATAAAGAATAGGTTGCATTGCATTGGATCGATCAGCAGTAAAATCACCACTGGGGAACTTAAACCCGGTTAACAGGTGCACCAAACCTCGCTCTTCCCCCGTCCTCACATCACAATATGAATTGTAAATAGATGTTACATTATTATGTTGTAAATACGTCAGCATGGACATGTGTTTATTGTGAAATACAGAAATACTCAGGTAAATATATATAAAGATAAATATGTGATGCTATACGCCAATGTATTCGGCAACTTTTCAAAGGACAGAGAAGCAAGACATTTAACTACGATCACTACATTTCACCAGTAAAGGTCACCAGTAAAGGTCAAAGTTATTTAGATCGATGGTTTATGTCTGTAATCAGTACGTTAAATGGTATATATTTCATTACAAGTATTTCGTAACCTTTTTCGATGTAGAAATATTTCGTACAGTTGACATGCCATAGAAATCTTGAGCTGCAATTGCTCGATTTCGCTGCTTAATTATTTTAAACAAAATGAAACTAGTAGACACACCAATATATCAAGATGAGACGGAGTAAATATGTATTGTAATGCACAATACAAATCAGGTGTGATAGAATGTGAATATCGTAAAATATAGAGAAATATCTGACTCATTCATTTATGTTCTCCATGCGCAAAATACGCGCTATGCCATTATATAAAAACGTTTGCAAGAGCATTTCTATAGGTACTGTATTATCATAGAAATGATTTATTATAAATATTCTCAGATAACATAGAAACTTTTTAATGGATATTCCACCAGCTGTTCAAGAGGGTATTGGGAAGGACGTAGTAGATATTCCACAAGCTGTTTAAGAGAGCATGAGGCAGGATGTACTACCAAAATGCTTGAAAAATAGTACTAGAAGATTCCTTACTTGGCGCTCAGCATTAAGACAATATTTCTCAATCTGGTCGGCCAGGTGTAACTATACATTGACTGGATGGAGTATCATACAATGTGACTGCAACACAATATCTGGTCGGTCTGGTGTTACCATACATTGACTGGATGGGTATCATACAATGTGACTGCAACACGATATCTGGTCTGCCTAGTGTAACCATACATTGACTGGATGGGTATCGGACAATGTGACTGCAACACGATATCTGGTGGGCCTGGTGTAACCATACATTGACTGGATGGGTATCATACAATGTGACTGCAACACGATATCTGGTCGGCCTGGTGTAACCATAAATTGACTGGATGGGTATCATACAATGGGACTGCAACACGATAACTGGTCGGCCTGGTGTAACCATACATTGACTGGATAGGTATCATACAATGTGACTGCAACACGATATCTGATCGGCATGGTGTAACCATACATTGACTGGATGGGTATCATACAATGTGACAGCGACACGATATCTGGTCGGCCTGGTGTAACCATACATTGACTGGATGGGGTATCATACAATGTCACTGCAACACAATATCTGGTCGGCCTGGTGTAACCATACATTGACTGGATGGGTATCATACAATGTCACAGCGACACAATATCTGGTCGGTCTGGTGTAACCATACATTAACTGGATGGAGTATCATACAATGGGACTGCGACACGATATCTGGTCGGCCTGGTGTAACCATACATTGACTGGATGGGTATCATACAATGGGACTGCAACACGATAACTGGTCGGCCTGGTGTAACCATACATTGACTGGATAGGTATCATACAATGTGACTGCAACACGATATCTGATCGGCATGGTGTAACCATACATTGACTGGATGGGTATCATACAATGTGACAGCGACACGATATCTGGTCGGCCTGGTGTAACCATACATTGACTGGATGGGGTATCATACAATGTCACTGCAACACAATATCTGGTCGGCCTGGTGTAACCATACATTGACTGGATGGGTATCATACAATGTCACAGCGACACAATATCTGGTCGGTCTGGTGTAACCATACATTAACTGGATGGAGTATCATACAATGGGACTGCGACACGATATCTGGTCGGCCTGGTGTAACCATACATTGACTGAATGGGGTATCATACAATGTGACTGCGACACGATATCTGGTCGGCCTGGTGTAACCATACATTGACTGCATGGGGTATCATACAATGTGACTGCGACACGATATCTGGTCGGCCTGGTGTAACCATACATTGACTGGATTGGTATCTTACAATGTAACTGTGACACGATATTTGGTCGGCCTGGTGTAACCATACAATGATTGGATGGGGTATCATACAATGTGACAGCGACACGATATCTGGTCGGCCTGGTGTAACCATACATTGACTGGATGGGGTATCATACAATGTGACAACGAAACGATATCTGGTAGGCCTGGTGTAACCATACATTGACTGGATGGGTATCATACAATGTGAATGCAACATGATATCTGGTGGGCCTGGTGTAACCATACATTGACTGGATGGGGTATCATACAATGTGACTACGAAACGATATCTGGTCGGCCTGGTGTAACCATACATTGACTGGATGGGTATTTTACAATGTGAATGCAACACGATGTCTGGTCGGCCTGGTGTAACCATACATTGACTGGATGGGGTATCATACAAAGTAATGCAACACGATATCTGGTCGGCCTGGTGTAACTATACATTGAATGGATGGAGTATCATTAAATGAGACTGCGAAACGATATCTGGTCGGCCTGGTGTAACTATACATTGACTGGATGGGTATCATACAATGTGACAGCAACACGATATCTGGTCGGCCTGGTGAAACCATACATTGACTGGATGGGGTATCATACAATGTGACTGCAACACGATATCTGGTTGGCCTCGTGTAACTATACATTGACTGGATGGAGTATCATATAATGTGACAGCAACACGATATTTGGTCGGCATGGTGTAACCATACATTGACTGGATGAGTATCATACAATGTGACTGCAACACGATATCTTGTCGGCCTGGTGTAACCATACATTGACTGGATGGAGTATCATACAATGTGACTGCAACACGATATCTGGTCGGCCTAGGGTAACCATACATTGACTGGATGGAGTATCATCAAATGTAACTGCAACACGATATCTGGTCGGCTTGGTGTAACCATACATTGACTGGATGGAGTATCATACAATGTAACTGCAACACGATAACTGGTCTGCCTGGTGTAACCATACATTGACTGGATGGAGTATCATACAAAGGCAATGCAACATGGTATCTGGTCGGCCTGGTGTAACTATACATTGAATGGATGGAGTATCATTCAATGTTACCATACATTGACTGGATGAGTATCATACAATTTGACTGCAACACGATATCTGGTCGGCCTGGTGTAACCATACATTGACTGGATGGAGTATCATACAATGTGACTGCAACACGATATCTGGTCTGCCTACGGTAACCATACATTGACTAGATGGAGTATCATCAAATGTAACTGCAACACGATATCTGGTCGGCTTGGTGTAACCATATATTGACTGGATGGAGTATCATACAATTTAACTGCAACACGATAACTGGTCTGCCTGGTGTAACCATACATTGACTGGATGGAGTATCATACAATTTAACTGCAACACGATAACTGGTCTGCCTGGTGTAACCATACATTGACTGGATGGAGTATCATACAATGTAACTGCAACACGATATCTGGTCGGCCTGGTGTAACCATACATTGACTGGATGGAGTATCATACAAAGTCAATGCAACACGATATCTGGTCGGCCTGGTGTAACTATACATTGAATGGATGGAGTATCATTCAATGTGACTGCGAAACGATATCTTGTCGGCCTGGTGTAATTATACATTGACTGGATGGGTATCATACAATGTGAATGCAACACGATATCTGGTCGGCCTGGTGTAACCATACATTTACTGGATGGTTATCATAAAATGTGACTGCGACACGATATCTGGTCGGCCTGGTGTAACCATATATTGACTGGATGGGTATCATACAATGTGACTGCAACACGATATCTTGTCGGCCTGGTGTAACCATACATTGACTGGATGGGTATCATACAATGTGACTGCGACACGATATCTGGTCGGCCTGGTGTAACCATACATTGACCGGATGGGGTATCATACAATGTGACTGCAACACGATATCTGGTCGGCCAGGTGTAACCATACATTGACTGGATGGGTATCATACAATGTGACTGCCACACGATATCTGGTCGGCCTGGTGTAACAATACATTGACTAGATGGGTATCATACAATGTGATTGCGACACGATATCTGGTCGGCCTGGTGTAACCATACATTGACTGGATGGGTATCATACAATGTGACTACAACACGATATCTGGTTGGCCTGGTGTAACCATACATTGACTGGATGGGTATCATACAATGTGAATGGAACACGATATCTGATCGGGCTGGTGTAACTATACATTGACTGGATGGGGTATCATACAATGTGACTACGACACGATATCTGGTCGGCCTGGTGTAACCATACATTGACTGGATGGGTATCATACAATGTGACTGCATCACTATATCTGGTCGGCCTGGTGTAATCATACATTGACTGGATGGGTATCATAAAATGCGACAGCGACACGATATCTGGTCGGCCTGGTGTCAAGATACATTGACTGGATGGGTATCATACAATGTGACTGCATAATGATATCTGGTCGGCCTGGTGTAACCATACATTGACTGGATGTAGTATCATATAATGTGACTGCAACACGATATCTGGTCGGTCTGGTGTAACCATACATTGACTGGATGGGCATCATACAATGTGAAAGCATCACGATATCTGGTCGGCCAGGTGTAACTATACATTGACTGGACAGGTATCATACAATGTGACTGCATCACGATATCTGGTCTGCCTGGTGTAACAATACATTGACTGGATGCGATATCTTACAATGTGATTGCGACACGATATCTGGTCTGCCTAGTGTAACCATACATTGAGTGGATGGGTATCATACAATGTGACTGCAACACGATATCTGGTCTGCCTCGTGTAACCATACATTGACTAGATGGGTATCATACAATGTGACTGCAACACGATATCTGGTTGGCCTGATGTAACCATATATTGACTGCATGGGTATCATAGAATGTGACTGCAACACGATATCTCGTCGGCCTGGTGTAACCATACATTGACTGCATGAGTATCATACAATGTGACTACAACACGATATCTGGTTGGCCTGGTGTAACCATACATTGACTGGATGGAGTATCATACAATGTGAATGCAACACGATATCTGGTCGGGCTGGTGTAACTATACATTGACTGGATGGGTTATCATACAATGTGACTACGACACGATATCTGGTCGGCCTGGTGTAACCATACATTGACTGGATGGGTATCATACAATGTGACTGCATCACGATATCTGGTCGGCCTGGTGTAATCATACATTGACTGGATGGGTATCATACAATGTGACTGCGACACGATATCTGGTCGGCGTGGTGTAACCATACATTGACGGGATGGAGTATCATACAATGTGACTACGACACAATATCTGGTCGGTCTGGTGTAACTATACATTGACTGGATGGGTATCATACTATGTGACTAAGACACGATATCTGGTCGACCTGGTGTAACTATACATTGACTGGATGGGGTATTATACAATGTGACTACGACAGGATATCTGGTCGGCCTGGTGTAACTATACATTGACTGGATGGAGTATCATACAATGTGACAGCAACACGATATCTGGTCGGCCTGGTGTAACCATACATTGACTGGATGGTTATCATAGAATGTGACTGCGACACGATATCTGGTCGGCCTGGTGTAACCATACATTGACTGGATGGGTATCACACAATGTGAATTCGACATGATATCTGGTCGGCCTGGTGTAACCATACATTGACTGGATGGGTATCATACAATGTGACTGCATCACGATATCTGGTCGGTCTGGTGTAACCATACATTGACTGGATGGAGTATCATACAATGTGACTACGACACGATATCTGGTCGGCCTGGTGTAACCATACATTGACTGGATGGGTATCATACAATGTGACTGCATCACGATATCTGGTCGGCCTGGTGTAATCATACATTGACTGGATGGGTATCATACAATGTGACTGCGACACGATATCTGGTCGGCGTGGTGTAACCATACATTGACGGGATGGAGTATCATACAATGTGACTACGACACAATATCTGGTCGGTCTGGTGTAACTATACATTGACTGGATGGGTATCATACTATGTGACTAAGACACGATATCTGGTCGACCTGGTGTAACTATACATTGACTGGATGGGGTATCATACAATGTGACTACGACAGGATATCTGGTCGGCCTGGTGTAACTATACATTGACTGGATGGAGTATCATACAATGTGACAGCAACACGATATCTGGTCGGCCTGGTGTAACCATACATTGACTGGATGGTTATCATAGAATGTGACTGCGACACGATATCTGGTCGGCCTGGTGTAACCATACATTGACTGGATGGGTATCACACAATGTGAATTCGACACGATATCTGGTCGGCCTGGTGTAACCATACATTGACTGGATGGGTATCATACAATGTGACTGCATCACGATATCTGGTCGGTCTGGTGTAACCATACATTGACTGGATGGAGTATCATACAATGTGACTGCAACACGATATCTGGTCGGCCTGGTGTAACCATACATTGACCGGATGGGGTATCATACAATGTGACTGCAACACGATATCTGGTCGGCCAGGTGTAACTATACATTGACTGGACAGGTATCATACAATGTGACTGCATCACGATATCTGGTCTGCCTGGTGTAACAATACATTGACTGGATGCGGTATCTTACAATGTGATTGCGACACGATATCTGGTCTGCCTAGTGTAACCATACATTGAGTGGATGGGTATCATACAATGTGACTGCAACACGATATCTGGTCTGCCTCGTGTAACCATACATTGACTAGATGGGTATCAGACAATGTGACTGCAACACGATATCTTGTTGGCCTGATGTAACCATATATTGACTGCATGGGTATCATACAATGTGACTGCAACACGATATCTCGTCGGCCTGGTGTAACCATACATTGACTGGATGAGTATCATACAAAGTGAATTCAACACGATATCTGGTCGGTCTGGTGTAACAATACATTGACTGGATGAGTATCATACAATGTGAATGCAACACGATATCTGGTCGGCCTAGTGTAACAATACATTAACTGGATGGGTATCATACAATGTAACTGCATCACGATATCTGATCGGCCTGGTGTAACCATACCTTGACTGGATGGAGTATCATACAATGTGAATGCACCACGATATCTGGTCGGCCTGGTGTAACCATACATTGACTGGATGGGTATCATACAATGTGACTGCGACACGATATCTGGTCGGCGTGGTGTAACCATACATTGACGGGATGGAGTATCATACAATGTGACTACGACACAATATCGTGTCGGTCTGGTGTAACTATACATAGACTGGATGGGTATCATACAATGTGACTAAGACACGATATCTGGTCGGCCTGGTGTAACTATACATTGACTGGATGGGGTATCATACAATGTGACTACGACAGGATATCTGGTCGGCCTGGTGTAACTATACATTGACTGGATGGAGTATCATACAATGTGACAGCAACACGATATCTGGTCGGCCTGGTGTAACCATTCATTGACTGGATGGTTATCATAGAATGTGACTGCGACACGATATCTGGTCGGCCTGGTGTAACCATACATTGACTGGATTGGTATCACACAATGTGAATTCGACACGATATCTGGTCGGCCTGGTGTAACCATACATTGACTAGATGGGTATCATACAATGTGACTGCATCACGATATCTGGTCGGTCTGGTGTAACCATACATTGACTGGATGGAGTATCATACAATGTGACTGCAACACGATATCTGGTCGTCCTGGTGTAACCATACATTGACTGGATGGGTATCATACAATGTGATTGCGACACGATATCTGGTCAGCCTGGTGTAACCATACATTGACTGAATGGGTATCATACAATGTGACTGCGACACGAAATAAGGTCGGCCTGGTGTAACCATACATTGACTGTATGGGTATCATACAATGTGACTACGACACGATATCTGGTCGGCCTGGAGTAACCATACATTGACTGGATGGGTATCATACAATGTGACTACGACACGATATCTTGTCGGCTCGGTGTTACCATACATTGACTGGATGGGTATCATACAATGTGACTGCAACAGGATATCTGGTCCGCCTGGTGTAACCATTCATTGAATACATGGGTATTATACAATGTGACTGCAACAAGATATCTGGTCGGCCTGGTGTAACCATACGCTGACTGGATTGAGTATCATACAATGTGACTGCGACACGATATCTGGTCGGCCTAATGTAACCATACATTGACTTAATGGGTATCATACTTTGTGACTGCATCACGATATCTAGTCGGCCTGGTGTAACCATACATTGACTGGATGTAGTATCATACAATGTGACTGCGACACGATATCTGGTAGGCCTGGTGTAACCATACATTGACTGGATGGAGTGTCATACAATGTGACTGCGACACGATATCTGGTCGGCCTGGTGTAACCATACATTGACTGGATGGGTATCATACAATGTGACTGCAACACGATATCTGGTCGGCCTGATGTAACCATACATTGACTTGATGGGTATCATACAATGTGACTGCGACACGATATCTGGTCGGCCTGGTGTAACCATACATTGACTGGATGGAGTATCATACAATGTGACTGCAACACGATATCTGGTCGGCCTGATGTAACCATACATTGACAGGATGGGTATCATACAATGTGACTGCGCCACGATATCTGGTCGGCCTGGTGTAACCATACATTGACTGGATGGGGTATCATACAATGTGACTGCGACACGATATCTTGTCGGCCTGGTGTAACCATACATTGACTGGATGGAGTATCGTACAATTTGACTGCGACACAATATCTGGTCGGCCTGGTGTAACCATACATTGACTGGATGGGTATCATACAATGTGACAGCGACACAATATCTGGTCGGCCTGGTGTAACTATACATTGACTGGATGGAGTATCATACAATGTGACTGCGACACGATATCTAGTTGGCATGGTGTAACCATACATTGACTCGATGGGTATCATACAATGTGACTGCGACACGATATCTGGTCGGCCTGGTTTTACCATACATTGACTGGATGGGAATCATACATTGTGACTGCGACACAATATCTGGTCGGCCTGGTTTAACCATACATTTACTGGATGGGTATCATTCAATGTGACAGCGACACGATATCTGGTCGGCCTGGTGTAACCATACATTGACTGGATGGAGTATCATAAAATTTGACTGCGACACAATATCTGGTCGGTCTGGTGTAACAATACATTGACTGGATTAAGTGTCATACAATGTGACTGCGACATGATATCCAGTTGGCATGGTGTAACCATACATTGACTGGATGGGTATCATACAATGAGACTTCGACACGATATCTGGTCGGCCTGGTTTAACCATACATTGACTTGATGGGTATCATACATTGTGACTGCGACACAATATCTCGTCGGCCTGGTGTAACCATACATTGACTGGATGGGTATCATACAATGTGACAGCGACACGATATCTGGTCGGCCTGGTGTAACCATACATTGACTGGAATGGTATCATACAATGTGACTACGACACGATATCTTGTCGGCCTGGTGTAACTGTACATTGAATGGATGGGTATCATACAATGTGACTACGACACGATATCTGGTCGGCCTGGTGTAACAATACATTGACTGGATAGGGTATCATACAATGTGACTGCAACACGATATCTGGTTGGCCTGGTGTAACCATACATTGACTGGATGGGTATCATACAATGTTACTGCAACACGATATCTGATCGGCCTGGTGTAACGATACATTGACTGGATGAGAATCATACAATGTGTCAGCGACACGATATCTGGTCGGCCTGGTGTAACCTTACATTGACTGGATGTAGTATCATAAAATGTGACTGCAACACGATATCTGGTTGGCCTGGTGTAACCATACATTGACTGGATGGGGTATAATACAATGTGACTACGACACGATATCTGGTCGGCCTGGTGTAACCATACATTAACTGGATAGTGTATCATACAATGTGACTGCGACACGATATCTGGTCGGCCTGTTGTAAGTATACATTGACTGGATGGGTATCATACAATGTGACTACGACACGATATCTTGTCGGCTGGTGTAACCATACATAGACTGGATGGAGTATCATACAATTTGAGTGCGACACAATATCTGGTCGGCCTGGTGGAACCATACATTGACTGGATGGTTATCATACAATGTGACAGCGACACGATATCTGGTCCGCCTGGTGTAACTATACATTGACTGGATGGAGTATCATACAATGTGACTGCGACACGATATCTAGTCGGCATGGTGTAACCATACATTGACTGGATGGGTATCATACAATGTGACTGCGACACGATATCTGGTCGGCCTGGTGTAACCATACATTGACTGGATGGGTATCATACAATGTTACTGCAACACGATATCTGGTCGGCCTGGTTTAACCATACATTGACTGGATGGGTATCATACAATGTGAATGCGACACGATATCTGGTCGGCCTGGTGTAACCATACATTGACTGGATGGATATCATACAATGTGACTACGACACGATATCTGGTCGGCCTGGTGTAACCATACATTGACTGGATGGGTATCAGACAATGTGACTACGACACGATATCTGGTCGGCCTGGTGTAACCATACATTGACTGGATGGGTATCATACAATGTGACTGCAACACGATATCTTGTTGGCCTGGTGTACCCATACATTGAATTGATGGGTATCATACAATGTGACTATGACACAATATCTGGTCGGCCTGGTGTAACTATACATTGACTGGATGGTTATCATTCAATGTGACTGCGACACGATATCTTGGCAGCCTGGTGTAACCATACATTGACTTGATGGGTATCATACAATGTGACAGCGACACGATATCTGGTCGGCCTGGTGTAACAATACATTGACTGGATGGAGTATCATACAATATGACTTCAACACAATATCTGGTCGGCCTGGTGTAACCATATATTGACTGGATGGGTATCATACAATGGGACTACGACAAGATATCTGGTCGGCCTGGTGTAACCATACATTGACTGGATGGAGTATCATACAATGTGACTGCGATACGATATCTGGTTGGCCTGGTGTAGCCATACATTTACTGGATAGGTATCATACAATGTAACACCCACACGATATCTGTTCGGCCTGGTGTAACCATTCATTGACTGGATGGGTATCATACTATGTGACAGCGACACGATATCTGGTCGGCCTGGTGTAACCATACATTGACTGGATGGGTATCATACAATGTGATTGAGACACGATATCTGGTCAGCCTGGTTTAACCATACATTGACTGAATGGGTATCGTACAATGTGACTGCGACACTAAATATGGTCGGCCTGGTGTAACCATACATTGACTGGATGGGTATCTTACAATGTGACTACGACACGATATCTGGTCGGCCTGGAGTAACCATACATTGACTGGATGGGTATCATACAATGTGACTACGACACGATATCTTTTCGGCTCGGTGTTACCATACATTGACTGAATGGGTATCATACAATGTGACTGCAACACGATATCTGGTCCGCCTGGTGTAACCATTCATTGAATAGATGGGTATTTTACAATGTGACTGCAACAAGATATCTGGTCGGCCTGGTGTAACCATACGTTGACTGGATTGAGTATCATACAATGTGACTGCGACACGATATCTGGTCGGCCTAATGTAACTATACATTTACTGGATGGAGTATCATACAATGTGACTGCGACACGATATCTGGTAATCCTGGTGTAACCATACTTTGACTGGATGGAGTGTCATACAATGTGACTGCGACATGATATCTGGTCGGCCTGGTGTAACCATACATTGACTGGATGGGTATCATACAATGTGACTGCAACACGATATCTGGTCGGCCTGATGTAACCATAGATTGACTGGATGGGTATCATACAATGTGACTGCGACACGATATCTGGTCGGCCTGGTGTAACTATACATTGACTGGATGGGGTATCATACAATGTGACTGCGACACGATATCTGGTCGGCCTGGTGTAACCATACGTTGACTGGATTGAGTATCATACAATGTGACTGCGACACGATATCTGGTCGGCCTAATGTAACTATACATTTACTGGATGGAGTATCATACAATGTGACTGCGACACGATATCTGGTAATCCTGGTGTAACCATACTTTGACTGGATGGAGTGTCATACAATGTGACTGCGACATGATATCTGGTCGGCCTGGTGTAACCATACATTGACTGGATGGGTATCATACAATGTGACTGCAACACGATATCTGGTCGGCCTGATGTAACCATACATTGACTGGATGGGTATCATACAATGTGACTGCGACACGATATCTGGTCGGCCTGGTGTAACTATACATTGACTGGATGGGGTATCATACAATGTGACTGCAACACGATATCTGGTCGGCCTGGTGTAACCATACATTGACAGGATGGGTATCATACAATGTGACTGCGCCACGATATCTGGTCGGCCTGTTGTAACCATAAATTGACTAGATGCATATAATACAATGTGACTGCGACACGATATATCAGTGTGGCAGCGCTTAGATACTGTGTCAAGTGGATATAGCTGAAAAAATTTGAAAGCGACGCTAATAGTGGAAATATAAGTGAGTATGTTTCACTTGCAATATGTATGTAAATGTTTCTTTCAAACAGACAATTAAAGTTCTTGCCGTATGTAGGTAAAAACGTTACCAGTATGTTTAGATGTTGCTCTCTCCACATATCATTATTCATAGAAAACTGTACTTATGATTTATATCCAATTTAGGAACAATTATCTAGAAATCCGGAGGTCACATTATGAAATCTCAAAGAACTTGCTGTTTATGCTTGTGCTTGTTACACTGTGTATGTAACGTATGTGATAGTATGTAACATCGCTCTAAAATATTTGTTCATGTGGTCTAGTCACACATTATAAATATTTTTTAAATGGCAGCTTTTATTATATGGTGCATCTCATTAATGTAAATTTGAATAAAAATAAAATAATGGTAATAAAATGCTCAATAACGGTCAAATTATTTATTGTAGATTAAAGATATATTCATATATTAAAAGTGTCTAAACACACAAATATATAACAATGCCCATAACAAAGTAACTTGATATAAGCGGAAATGGATTACAAATTCAGATTATTAACACACAAATCATAATTCAATGACAAACTTTTATTTTTCACTGAAAAAAAACAACAACAACAAACATCAACACATAAACTCTCCATGTAACATATTCACAAACCTGTAACGAAAAAAATTCCCACTTATTAGAGTACAGAAAGTGCTAAATCTATCAGTATACTTAAATTTAAAAAAAAACAACAACAAAAAAAACAGTGTCTAAAAAATCCCGTGGTAGAGATTGGTTCACCTGATATAAACAATGAAGTTGAAAAATAGACGTAGGCGACACAAACCGTGAAGTTGGTGGTTTTACTAAGGCGACATACACCATGAAGTTGGTGGTGGTTTCACAACGCGACACACACCGTGAAGTTGGTGGTTTCACTAAGGCGACATACACCGTTAAGTTAGTGGTTTCACTAAAGTGACATACACCGTGAAGTTGGTGGTTTCACTAAGGCGACACAAACCGTGAAGTTGGTGGTTTCACTAAGACGACACATTCTGTGAAGTTGGTGGTTTCACTAAGGCGACACATACCGTGAAGTTGGTGGTTTCACAAAGGCGACATACACCTTGAAGTTGGTGGTTTCACTTAGGCGACACAAACCGTGAAGTTAGTGGTTTTACTAAGGCAACGTACACTGTGAAGTTGGTGGTTTCACTTAGGCGACGTACACCGTGAAGTTGGTGGTCTAACTAAGGCGACATACACCGTGAAATAGGGTGGTTTCACTAAGGCGACATACCGTGAATTTAATGAATTGACGGAAGGCGATACATACAGTGAAGATGATAGACTCCAAGTTAGCGAGACATACTGTGGAGATGATAGACTCCGCGTTGGCGACATATACTGTGGAGATGATAAACTCCGCGTTGGCGACACATACTGTGGAGATGATAGTCTCCGCGTTGGCGACCCATACTGTGAAGTTGATGAAACGACGAAGGCAATATGTACTGCGAAGTTGAAGGATCGACGTATGCAATACATAGTGTAGAGATGATAGATTGACGTAGGCGGTATATATTGTTAAGTTGAAAGATTGACGTAGGCGATATATGCCATGAAGTTGTAAGATTGACGAAGGCAATGTCTAACGTGAAGTTGAAAGATTGACGTAGACGAGGTCTACAGTGAAGTTGTAAGTTTGACGAAGGCGATGTCTACCGTGAAGGTGAAGTATTGACGAAGGCGATGTCTACCGTGAAGTTGAAGGTACTGTGAAGTTGAAAGATTGACGTAGGGGATAACTACCGGTTGAGGGATTGACGTATATGGCAGTATATATTGTGAAGTTGGGTTATCAAAGTAGGCTACATCTATCTTAAAGTTGTTTAATTATTATAAGTCATAATAGTTGTTGGAGCAATGTCATCAATATTAGCATTTTAATAAATACGAAATTATTCAAATGACATATTTGATACCAACAACTTCAATAATTTAAACGGTTAGGTTGGCACCCAATACACAAACAATTGTTATCGGCGCTGAATATTGATATGACGCAAACGCTGGCAACGATTTCGCTGAGTCAATACATCAAACATGTAAGCAAATCACTAAATCATCTAGTGTCAAATAGATATGGCACGGGTACATTGTAAATATGACATGCATTTGTCATGAATAATATATCATTAGCAAGTGTTATTCTACTACTGGTGCCATTGGCTGTAGTTTGCACATCAACAGTACTTAATGCGTATTGACATAAAATCGGCGATATCGAAACCTTAAATGAAAAAGAAAAACACAACATAGTTTTTAATTTAATGAAACAATGAAATACAGTATATATTGTAAATACAAATACCAGATATAATTTGAAAAAAGTGAAATTGAAACACTTTGAATAACAGACATAAACCTTCACTTCATTCGCACATTTTGTGTATCATGGTTGTTTAAAACTTACATTTCATGGTCTCCATTACTCCGTACGTATCACCAACTGCATACATATATTTTGTGTATCACAGTAGTTAATAAACCAAAACTTAAGACTACGTTTCATTGTCTCCCTAACTCCGTACGTATCGCGAACTACGGTCAGTGATTTTGCGTATTGCGGTTGTTAATATACCAATACTTAAGACTTACGTTTCATGGTCTCCCTAACTCTGTACGTATCGCCTACTACGTTCAGTGATTTTGTGTATTATAGTTATTAATATACCAATACTTAAGACTTACGTTTCATCGTCTCCATTACTGTTTACGTATCGCTTGCTGTGTTAATATACTTCGTGTAGTATAGATGTTAATAAACAGATATTTGAAACTTACGTAACATTGTCTCCAAAACTCCGTACGTTTCGCCTTCTGCGTACATATATTTTGGGTAGGCGTTGTGTTTGTCGTATGAACAGCGATAATGTCCAGAAGTAAGTGTGACGGTATATGCAGAGTCAGATTGGCATCCTGCGTACGGCGCCACGTTCATTAAGAATCGTCTGGACGGAGTATGTCTTTGAAAAAAAATATTTAAGACGTCACGAACCTTAATAAATATAACATAATTATCGTCTTCAGTTGAATTAATCGTGTAATATGTTGAGGTTTATTTAACTTTAACATAATTTAGAATTTATTATCACAATATACGAAGTGTGGAAAACAATACGCGTATTCTACTTTTGTAATATTTCTAACATTTGATAAAGCACAAGAATACTAAGTATATTGCAATAAAAAGTTAGTAGTATTTCCTCTATGCAATATCCGGCCAAATCTACTTGAACTTTAAACTCTTCAAACTCATCGCATCATTGAAAATGTCGTAGAATAATTGTATATTGCAGGCCTGTAGCTCTTCTGAGGCACAGGGAGGCCGGTGCCTCTCTGTTTTTGGTACTTGGTACGAAAAAAATTTGAGGCACTATATTTAATGTTTTTGTTGCATTTTAAAACTAAATAAATTATAATACAGGATTACAATAGTATTCCCTAGTACAACAGAACCACAAGAAATTCATCTGAACCTCTGTAGACGCTGTTGTCGCAGGCGGAGTACGTACATATATATATATATATATATATATATATAGATATATATGGAGATAATCATTTGTGAATAACCAAGACATAAATGTACAGACCAGACTACGGCGAGTGCGCCTAGCTACAATGCAAACCATAGATACAATATTAAGGCCTCTGCCAAACCAATAAATTTGGTGTCGACCATGACTTATATACTATGGAATTACATGCAACACATCTGAACAGGGTGGACAAATTAACATACATGAAGTGATAGCTTTATATGAGTAGGATCCACTTAAGGATTCATGACTACTCACATGCTATATAAAAGACAGATTTATAAACCCGTTGGATCATATAGATACAGTAAATTCATATATATTTAATTTCATAAAGGGAGATAATTAAATTCACAACAACGGAATTTACGATTTTTGGGATCTTTTCAGATGCTCATTCACAATACATGATATATATATGGAGATAATTATTTGTGAATAACCAAGACATAAATGTACAGACCAGACTACGGCGAGTGCGCCTAGCTACAATGCAAACCATAGATACAATATCAAGGCCTCTGCCAAACCAATAAATTTGGTGTCGACCATGACTTATATACTATGTAATTACGTGCAACACATCTGGACAGGATGGACAAATTTACATACATGAAGTAATAGCTTTATATGAGTAGGATCCAGTTAATGACACATGACTACTCACATGCTATATGAAGGACAGATTTATAAACCCGTTGGATCATATAGATACAGTGAATTCATATATATTTAATTTCATAAAGGGAGATAATTAAATTCACAACAACGGAATTTACGATTTTTGGGATCTTTTCAGATGCTCATTCACAATGCATGATATATATATATATAACGTAACGGTTCGGAATCTTCCGTGCAGTGAAGTTTAAACATCAACAACATTTTTAACATGGCGAATGATAGTATCGTTATTTCGGCCTCACTACATCTCGATATTGTATCTAATTTTACTTTTATGGCTGGCAATACACACTTGAATGTCTATTGCAATGTTACCAAGCCTAACTGATTTTTTTTTCAAATTCCCAGAGTATTTAAGAAACTGAGCTAGGTTCAGCACCGTTAAACAGCAAACAGGTTTAATATCTGGTTCCCATAATGTGTTGCGTGTTGCGTGCTACTTTGAGGTTAAGCCAGTATCCAGAAAAAATATGTTGGCTAACGTTTAACCGAACTGAAGGCAGTCCTGGGATTTTCTACACTACTTGTAATATTGGACGGATAATCAAAAAATGATTATGTAGTTAAGATTACATAATGCTAATGCATCAATATTAAAGCTAATATTCCATACTGATGCTTACATGGATATAAACGACTTTCTAAAGTGGCTTAGATATGTGGGCTGTCCGGACGTGGAGTTTACTCATATTAGAAATAAACACATCTTAACATATTGTTAATATGAAATTTGTTTTTATATTAAAATACAAACATAGAACATATAATATAAAAATGCGAAGAATTAAGATCTGGGACTTTTTCCGTTTCTGTGCTGGCCCTGCATTCATGTAAGCGTCTGCGCCTGTAAACAGTTATATGATATTTGTCTTGTTTTACTATGTGAATTTATAGTGCATATTGGCAGACTGGTCATTCATCTTCTAAAATTTAATATAGTGTTTCATTTTATTATGCAACTCCTAATCAATATTGAATTTTAGCTATAATCTACCACAACAACCATTACCACTTCAATCACTCCTACCACTAACACTACCACTACCATTGCTATTATAAATACCATTTACAATTTTATTAGCATTATCATTAACATTACGACAACCACTGCCACTGTCACTACTACAACCACCATCACAACAACAACAACAACAGTATTAACTGCCACTATCACTACCACTACACCTACCGATACCATTACCATCATCATTATCACAAACACTATCAACACTACTTCCACCATCACAAACAATATCACAATCACAGCTACCACTTCTACCATTAAATAGACATAAAGAATTAACCCATTCATTTGGCATGAAGAATGTATCATTTAAAACTAAGAAATAGAAATTAAGAATAAAACAGTATACAAATTATATACAATGATAATCATGTATTTAGAATCAAGCATTTTGCATGAATGTTTGAACAAATTATTTAGAATTAAGAAATTGGAATAAAAAATTAAACATCAAGCATATTGAATTGAACATTTGGATTTTATTATCATAATACATTTAAGAAAGATACTTAATATGACTTTATTGCTGTGTTTGTATGCCTTTGATAACATCAATAATCTAATACTTAAATGTTTTGAATTTCAGCCTCAAAGAATTGATTTTAGGACTAATGCTACACACTTGTTCAATTTAGATTTGTTATCATTTGATTATTTGTAAAACCCAGATGTTTTGGACTTGATATTAAGAAAAAGCATCCAAAATCAATACCTCCAAATGGGCAAAATAGGTTCTGAAATGTAGGCAAGTGCAAGAAATGGCATCATCGCCAATTTTTTTATGGGCGAGCATTCCATCAGACTCGCTCCCAACCCGTAGAATCGGCATCCCTGTTTTTTAAGGTCTAGCTACGGGCCTGTATAGTATAAGAATATTACATGGGTTTGAGGTTCGGATAGAAAATTCCGTCCCGAGGGATAACTGTTATGGAGGGAACGAGGCTAGGACGAGTTCTCGCAAAAACAGTTATCCCAAGAAATGGAAATTTCAATCTGAACCGAAAAAGTCATGTAAGATTATTTTTCTTGCATACCAAACACATTGAATAATTATTTTACTTTAAAACTAATATTATATTTTTACCACAATGGCTTAAATTACGTCATATGATTTAATACTTCACGTTACAAATTGTTTTAACGTCACAGTAAGGTAGGATAAACACGTGGAATGGGGGCGTAGGACGAAAAATAAGTACCCGATCAAATACACGGAAATCCTTGTCTGGTATGCAAAAACATGACGGAAGAAACGTGACGGTACAATGTCAAATAAAGCTGGCCTCTTATGCCAGTAATTACGGGTTCGAATCCTAGCTCGACCTGATTCTTCTTTGGTTTAAACAATATATGTTTGTAATCAACATATTACATATACATATATTAATTACACAGAGATACATAATAACAGAATTGAGAATAAAAGCTATACAAAGTCTCTTTTCTGGTTCCTCTTTGAAAATACACCCAGTATTGTTTCCACTCAGAAAGTGGACTCGATGATTTGTAAATAAAATATAATCTCTCATTTAAATTGGCCGATGTCAACCATCATTCAAGTAATGTGCGCGTGCTTGAATTACCTAGATGTGACTATGAAGTAGATACATGATAAATATACGTTCCATGTAAAACTTAAATTTAAAGATAAATGATTAGTTTATTTGAGAATATAATCTACACAGCATACCCCAGAATAGAAAATACGTTAAACTCTTGTTGTTTCATCACATCTGCCCAGGATGAATGTAAGATTCTCTCTTTGCTGAACCAGTTTTGAATATCAGAATCGGTCCCATTAAAGTCTATGTGGGCAACCTCTCTGTTGTTTTTAAACAGGGAGTACCTCACCTGAAATGAAGGACATGAAGACGGTATCAGAACATGGACTCAGATTTCCATGGCGAGGACATCACACATAAACATTGCGGGGACATCACACATAAACATGGCGGGGACATCACACATAAACATGGCGAGGACATTATACATGAACATGGTGAGGACATCACACATAAACATGGCGGAATATCTATCTCACAGTCGCTTTTAAAACGTTTTATTATATAATTTAAGTCACCTATACTAAGTAGCATCAGTTTAGAGATACGTGGAAATTATTCCAGGAGATATTTCTATTTCTAAAGTGTTATATGACTCTTTAACCCAGTTTAAATCTACTATCCTTTTTTTAATTGCAACATATAAGGCTATCAAAAATCATATATCGTATCATATACGAAAACGCCGCACTGATTAACTTCAGTAAGGTTAAATTATTTAGAGTATAAAAATGCATCCCCCCCCCCCCAAAAAAAAAAGGAATAACAAAACTCAACCGCAAACAGACGAATTTTGAGTCCTCGACGTATGAAAGAAAAGTTGTAAATGAAGAAAATAAATACCTTTTTTATACAACTTGAAGACCAGACACTAGCAATATGGTTGTTCCGATAATGTTTTACACATTTACCAACGGTAAGTTCACCGCAGCACGGGTTGTCAGTGGACAATCCTTCACCGCCCATCCAGGCAAGGGCGGGGTCAATACCATTGTCACTTACACCTTTAAAGGCAAGTGACCATTCTAAAAAAGGAAAATTATAAAAAATGTATTTTCTTATTAAGAATTATCTTGTTATGATATGTATAAAAAAGTAAATGAACTGTCCTTGACGTAAAATATTTGCACACAAACTCCTTTTTTATATGACATAAAATGCACATAGACTTACTATCTGCCTGACAAAGTGACAAACTAACAGACCATCCGACGTACGTACATATTAACAGATTTATAACCCACCAACAAATACCTAATCAAGCCAAAATAAACACCTACCTACAATGCAGTTCCTGTTTTTTTTTCAATATCACTAAACAACTCATAAAATGTTTTTACAAGTAAAGATTTACTAACTAGAAAATTGGTCCGGTATAGGATTCCAGTTTCCTGTTGTTGTACAGTTTACAAACATCCAAGCACTACTACTTCCTTGGTCGCAAAGAATCTTTAGCCGAGACCCCACGGTCTTCATATTACCAAATAGCGTTACGCCTTCTTGCGCATCTAGGGGCTTACATTCTGTAACATGAATACCAATATAATTAGAAACAACAACAACAGCATTAAATAATAATTACATTTTTTTATTATGCCTTCCAGTTATTGGAGTAGGGGTATATAGAGTGGCCATGTCGGTCCGGCAGTCCGTATACGTTCATACGCAGGTCACACTTTATTATCAACTCTACTCCATCTAAGCATCGCAACCGACTTTAGTCAAACTTGCCAGAAAGTATTAGTAAGGAGTGCAGTTGCGATTATCTTCTAATCGAGTTCTTACCCATACACAGCCTTGGTTCGGATTCATCGAATATGACTACGCTGACCAGGGATTTACCATTTTAAGTCTTATTGCACATATTGTCGTCATGTTTCGGTCCAACTTTGACATTTCTGGCCGCTTTTTGGCCGATGTAAGTATGGCCTCTTTAATACCTTTAATAGTAAATATTGTAAGCAATACTCCTCCTAATTTTTCAATCGAAATTGGCAAGGCGGTACCAGTATGAAGCGCAGTTGCGAATAGTTTCCTCGCATTCTAGTACATTGACTTAAGGCAGAGTTACGGCCATTTAAATGTTTATATAGCAAATGTTGCAACTATTTATGTCAGGTATATATCACTATCATGACCCTTTAATTAATTTCAATCGCAAGTCTTTTCAGTACTACTCCTCAACCAATTATGGTAAAATTTTCATGAATAAGGTTTTGTTTTTTTAATTACCAAAATGAACAACTTTTCACTACTGTTAATATTACTTTATTTTTGAAAATAAATTACCTTGCACTGAGCATATGTTTCTATCGGTGTCACACATCTGATTGGTTGTGCAGCTTCCCCCGCAGTCCTAAAGTAATAGTACAGATTGCATTATGCATTACTTTGCACATGTTTTTATCGGTGTTACATATCTGATTGGTTGTGCAGCTTCCCCCCAGTCCTAAAGTAATAGTACAGATTGCATTATGCATTACTTTGCACATGTTTTTATCGGTGTTACATATCTGATTGGTGCAGCTTCCCCAGAAGTCCTTAAGTAATAGTACAGATTGCATTATGCATTACTTATACATTTCAAAATAATACACAGTAAGACATATTTGGTTTTTGTACATAAATGGTTCGCGACAATGATGCAAAATATGTTACATACGGCATCCGGGTGTATTGATGAAATGATTTTTAAATACATCTGGGAAAAACTGCAGTTGTTCTGCAAGAATGAAAACATTAACAATAGTAAAATAAGTTATATAGGAACAACTACATTTTATATCAACTTTTACATAGCAAAAACTGTCAACATTCAAATTAAAACGTTTTTGCCGATGAATTGAATAAATTGAATTTTACAAACAAAAATGGTTAACAATAGCAATGTAGATTATCCTTAGCGGAATCAAATACAAAAGGCCCCGTTTCAGAGTGTATGACAGCGACTTTTATAAGATATTAAGAAGTATTTAATGAATTTTCTAAATAACCCATTTTACCGAAAAAGAACACTTACTGAACTTGAAAAATAAAGCATACTAATAGTATTACAAAAATCTAAAAACGACAAATCATTTCTGGAAAATTGACAATAAGTACTTGATTATATGAAAGAGAATGAAATGTCTTCAATATTGTTTTATCTGAATTCGATAAAAAGAATTTGATATATAGCATTGATCATTATTGCATATTTTATTTTTTTTGTAAAACATTTTAATTTCGGAAATTGATTGAATAGATTATTTGATAAAGATACAAAAATCTGTGTGTTTAGTAATTGACATATTTTAGACATGTTTCAGTTAAAATGAGCGTCATACAGGGATATCTGTTACTCCGATATTTTTATATGCTATCAATGGGGTTCAATATATATATATATATAAAAATATATGCAAAACAGGTAATTTCAGTTGGATGTAAGAAAACTGAAAACATAAAGATCGTTTTTTTCAAAAAAGTAAGAAACACTGACAATATTTAAATTTTAATTTAAAATATATTTTTTCCATAATTGTTTGAAGCGTTTGCAACACACTGAATTTACTTTTCTACACACATTACAGTTGTTTGAAACGTATATTAGAAGAAGAAGATTTTATTTCCTCGGCGTCCCCAATTAACCGTACAAAGTTTCATATAAGTTCATGCATTAGTCACTAATGACCATGAGCAAACGGATAACATAATAACAATTATACTAACATGTATGTGTAAAATGGCACGCGAACCGTATGTAATTTATTTATCTACCTATATGTTTAAAACCTATTCCTGTGTACAGAAATATTTCCCTAAATGCTATTATAAGCTAGACATATTCTATACTTTAAACATATTCCTTAAAGAAATAATACTTTTGTCATAAGCTTTAGTTTGATTTTAAAACTTTAAATCAACACACAGATATGTAAAATTCACAAGACGAGATTGTTAAATATGCGTTCATAGTTTTACCAAATCCATGAACGAAATATATAGGAAATATATATAATGTTTTATTCTGGATAGAATTCTAAGTCTAAAGGAGGATAAAAGATAATGATATAGATAAACATGTTATACCACTTAATTTAAGATGGATAAAACAATGCTTAGATGAGAACACTAATGGTATGCGAACACACATTTATCGAAAGCTAAAAATAAGACTAAAAGCAAATGGTGAAAATTATTATTATTTAACTGTTATATAACAATTTATTTACTTAAAAAAAAAAAACACGTGAAAATAAAACAAATAGGAACATGTAAAGAACAAATAAAGAAAAGACTTGAAAAAAAAAAATTTATGACCATGAATTAGTATCGACTCTAAAATGCTAGAATTTTAATGCTAACCTATACTGAGAATTGTGCCAACAAATAAATAATTACAATTTAGGATTAGTATAGCATGTTCTTGCTTTTGTGACTTTCGCAACATGAAAAAGACATATTTTGGGCATTAGTTTGGCATTGCCAACATTTACAAGCATTATGGACCGAAATTAAAAATCTAGGAACACGACTTCAATTGACATAATTGTAATAGCTATTTCCGTTAGAAGTCACATGTACAACAGTGAAAATGGCATTTGATTTCAATATAATATGCAGAAAGTTTTTCATATTCTCATGTTAACAAAAAAGGTGATAAAAAAGTTCACTAAATGAAGCCAGACCTTTGCAGAAAGATAGAGATAGAAAAAGACAAAAGCGTTCATACAATTAGCATTCATGAAAAGTAAGTTAGTGTAACTTGATATACAATGGAAACAGTTTCTTGTAAATCAACAAGCAATATAAAAATTGGGAAAGCGTTATATACTCATTTTCGAACTCTTACAGTTACAGCAAGGAATTATATAGAAAAAGAAAGGCAACTAATTAATATTTTGTGAAAGTTCGCGTATTCACGCAATTTCCATTCATCTCAGGAACACAAATCAAAATTCTTACATTGCAGATTAAAATTGTCATCAAAACAATACCCTTCTCAGCAATTTGTGTACTGCTGCTAAAATTAACACATTACGAGAAATTTTACTCAACATCTTCAATTCAAGATCATTTCCGTGAAACATTATAAAACATCTAAGATGGCATACAATTTACATTTTATGTTGAAAAAAGCAGTTGCCTGTGAATTATGAATGATTCACTTGCCAAATAAATAATCCTTCGTGTGTTATTTAATCAACATTTAGTCAAGAGATTTACGTTTTCTATCCTTCTCTATATAAGACCTTGGCAACAGTCACCGCATAGAAACCTAGACATTTCTTTATATATTCCTTTCTTCACATTTTTTCCCTTATTCGATATCCTCTTCATCCCCTTCTCATTCTTAATCTTATACCTTTATTACAAAACGAAAATACTCTTTACGATTCACTACGCCCCCTTTTCCTCAAGGTAGCAAGATTCTTACGCTTAAAATAGTCCTCTGTAATTTTTTTTGAAACACTCACAAAATTGTTCATAGTGGTTGCGATTTTTTTGCTGCAGATGAGTAGAACAAACGCTGGCATAGCATATACTGTATTAAAAAATCACTGGTGTTAAAAAGTGACTTTTATAGGATTTCAACATTATGAGCATTTGAGGACTTAATGTTTAAAAAGGGTGTCACTGCACCCTCTTTTTTTTAAAAAAACTGGTCAACCTAACAGTTATTGGGACTTGCTATGTGGGAATACATTCCTGCTATGGAAAATAAATACTTTTAAAAAAAATTCTTTGTGGAATTATTTTTTACCGTGGAAATCCTAGACCTTATTTTATATACAACAAAGACCAAATTCAACAGTGTAGTAACAGTGTAGTGAGACCTTAAATCTAGTTAGATACTGTCTTCAATAAAGATTCTGTGTTTAACTTCAAACAAAATTGTATTGCATTAGCTTTTTTTAACCCCCCCCCCCCCCCCACAACTATTTTCTATTGAAAACAATATGATCAAGTTGTCATATTATATTTAAAGTAAAATATCATAGTGAATGCAATAAGTATAAACATATTTGCCACTTGTTGTTCTTTGTTTTCATATACTTTTATTTATTTGTTATCTAACTTTATCTACAAAGCTAGTTCTATAAAAGGACAAACCATAATTTTGGTTGTTATGCAAGAGAGAGTATACGTTTTATATCTGTGGAATTTAAAATACTCTTTAACCTTCAATATTTTCCAAATAATATGTAAAACTACTTACAGTAGGTATGAAATGAATGTCACTTCGATGTATAAAAATGCATGCCTCCAATGTGAAAGCAGTTTTGTTAATAATTGCCATTAATTCACACGCACGTGTTCCATGTCTCCTGTAATTTAAAAATTCACATTTTGGTCGGTTACCACATTCCTGAACGCATTCTGTCAAGGACCTTCCATAAAGTGTCAAAAATAGAGACTCCTTTGACATGCATTTCCATCCCGATATGCGAAAATCTTTAAACGCAAAACTGCTGTTGACTATGGCAACAATTAGCAACAACTTAAATACATTTAGCATTTTCAACTTAATAAATGTAAGCATATTCCTGTTTGTTTATTAAGTAAATGTATTGTAGCAATACTATATAAAATTAGTTTTGTTCAGAACTAAATACATTTTTACATACAAACCGATGTTGCATATTGGTTTGTATTTTAAATTTTATTTAGTCCTTTTATACAACATGTCATAACCAATATTCAAGTAAACTGCACCACAGGCTCTTTCCTATTATTTGATCATAATCATTATACAGCAATAGAAACACTATTTTCAGAGCTATAAACTTTTGAAGTACATTAAATATTTCAAATATCGTTGAAATGTAATATTCATAATGTTTATGTAATATGTTGACATTTGAATTCAAATTAAATTTAATAAAATCACTCAGACTTCGGACGCCTTATTTTATTATTGCATATGGCAATACTCTCTAAGGAGACATGAAATGCACAGGAAAAGTATTAACACAAACGTCTAGCATAATAAATAATATGAATATTTTAGAATTTGGATTCCAATCATTGCATAAACGGCAATGTATGCATTAAATATCCAGTTTTGCTTTCTACTAATTTAAAAGTGGTTATGAAATATTCATACTTGGCGTTCTAGGTCCCGAATCACATGATTAATTTTATAAATGTTATTTATTTGTTTAAACGTATTTTACTTCGATTGCAAAACAAGTTATTATACAAATCACTCTTGAAGTCTTCCTAGGTAGAACCAGTAGTACGTATATGCAGAAAGTCTTGAAGGAGGACACCAAACCTAGCCGTGGTGGAGAATCGAACCCATGTCCCTTCGATCATGAGGCTGATGCTCTACTAATGGACGATGTGCCCCACTTATTCATTGATGCACATGTAGTTAATGGGATCTAATACCCGTAAGTTTCTTCGTGTACTGCCTGCCTGAAAATCTCAAATACCATAGTAGTTTAACTTCTGTCTCTAGGTGTTCGTCTTCTTTTTTATCTGTCCTCGTTTTCTTTATGTATATACACTCCTTCAATGCTTAGGATGATATATTGAGACTTGTTTTCGGATATGCTATGGTTACTTGGGTCACTGATTAACATAGAAGTTCTATGTGATTGATCACGTCTGCATGCTATGACTCTCACTATCAGCTGATGTGCTATGGTTACTTGGGTCTCTGATTAACATAGAAGTTCTATGTGATGTATCACGTCTGCATGCTATGACTCTCACTATCAGCTGATGTGCTATGGATACTTGGGTCACTGATTAACATAGAAGTTCTATGAGATGTATCACGTCTGCATGCTATGACTCTCACTATCAGCTGATGTGCTATGGTTACTTGGGTCACTGATAAACATAGAAGTTCTATGTGATGTATCACGTCTGCATGCTATGACTCTCACTATCAGCTGATGTGCTATGGATACTTGGGTCACTGATTAACATAGAAGTTCTATGTGATGTATCACGTCTGTATGCTATGACTCTCACTTTCAGCTGATTTGCTATGGATACTTGGGTCACTGATTAATATAGAAGTTCTTTGTGATGTATCACGTCTGCATGCTATGACTCTCACTATCAGCTGATGTGCTATGGTTACTTGGGTCACTGATAAACATAGAAGTTCTATGTGATGTATCACGTCTGTATGCTATGACTCTCACTATCAGCTGATGTGCTATGGTTACTTGGGTCACTGATTAACATAGAAGTTATATGTGATGTATCACGTCTGCATGCTATGACTCTCACTATCAGCTGATGTGCTATGGTTACTTGGGTCACTGATTAACATAGAAGTTCTATGTGATGTATCACGTCTGCATGCTATGACTCTCACTATCAGCTGATGTGCTATGGATACTTGGGTCACTGATTAACATAGAAGTTCTATGTGATGTATCACGTCTGCATGCTATGACTCTCACTATCAGCTGATGTGCTATGGATACTTGGGTCACTGATTAACATAGAAGTTCTATGTGATGTATCACGTCTGCATGCTATGACTCTCACTATCAGCTGATGTGCTATGGTTACTTGGGTCACTGATTAACATAGAAGTTCTATGTGATGTATCACGTCTGCATGCTATGACTCTCACTATCAGCTGATGTGCTATGGATACTTGGGTCACTGATAAACATAGAAGTTCTATGTGATGTATCACGTCTGCATGCTATGACTCTCACTATCAGCTGATGTGCTATGGATACTTGGGTCACTGATAAACATAGAAGTTCTATGTGATGTATCACGTCTGCATGCTATGACTCTCACTATCAGCTGATGTGCTATGGTTACTTGGGTCACTGATAAACATAGAAGTTCTATGTGATGTATCACGTCTGCATGCTATGACTCTCACTATCAGCTGATGTGCTATGTATACTTGGGTCACTGATTAACATAGAAGTTCTATGTGATGTATCACGTCTGCATGCTATGACTCTCACTATCAGCTGATGTGCTATGGATACTTGGGTCACTGATAAACATAGAAGTTCTATGTGATGTATCACGTCTGCATGCTATGACTCTCACTATCAGCTGATGTGCTATGGTTACTTGGGTCACTGATAAACATAGAAGTTCTATGTGATGTATCACGTCTGCATGCTATGACTCTCACTATCAGCTGATGTGCTATGGATACTTGGGTCACTGATTAACATAGAAGTTCTATGTGATGTATCACGTCTGCATGCTATGACTCTCACTATCAGCTGATGTGCTATGGTTACTTGGGTCACTGATTAACATAGAAGTTCTATGTGATGTATCACGTCTGCATGCTATGACTCTCACTATCAGCTGATGTGCTATGGTTACTTGGGTCACTGATTAACATAGAAGTTCTATGTGATGTATCACGTCTGCATGCTATGACTCTCACTATCAGCTGATGTGCTATGGTTACTTGGGTCACTGATTAACATAGAAGTTCTATGTGATGTATCACGTATGCATGCTATGACTCTCACTATCAGCTGATGTGCTATGGTTACTTGGATCACTGATTAACATAGAAGTTCTATGTGATGTATCACGTCTGCATGCTATGACTCTCACTATCAGCTGATGTGCTATGGTTACTTGGGTCACTGATTAACATAGAAGTTCTATGTGATGTATCACGTGTACATGCTATGACTCTCATTATCAGCTTAACGGCTCTTCCAAAGGCTCTTATTCATTCACATCATGTTATCCGAATAAAACACTGTGGGGCGCGTTTTACTATTGGAATTGAAGGATGTGGATAAGTTAGCAATCTAATAGACATCAAATGCCATTAAGCTAGATTCATTAGAAATATTAGCGGATTTACCTTTATTTGAAATCAATTATTTTTTATATTTCTGGACTTTTTTTGTGAATTGGGTAGTTTGAATATTGCAATATGACAGTCTGAATACAAAGGCCACCAATAATAAAATTAGTTTAGTCTATAATAAGTTATTTTAGCTCGATTGTAATGAAATCTCAGAGATTATATGAATCGCCCTCAAGTCCACCTTCTGGGTAGAATCAGAATTCAGTGTTGTTTTATGACGTGAGCGGTCAACGTTCTAAGCCATTACACTACCGCACCCAATCAATAGGATTATTCGCCGATCACCGTGGAAAGTCATAAAAGGGACACGACGCAATGTTGATATCGACAATCGATGTTAAAGCTTGAAATCAATTTTTCAACTATGAAATTGTGAAATATGACTGTTAAAACAATTTATAATATTTCATTTCAGAAAAATGACTTTTAAGATAGTAAAAGATCTTGTTGATGTTTTCTTTTTTAAAAAAGAAAAACGAGTGGCATATCGCTAGTTTTTAAAATATGTATAAAACCTTTAAAAATGCTTATATAATTTGTTCTTGTACTTTATATATCGCTATCATTTGATGATTTTATAGCACATTTGGCTCTTATTGTCACAGATGACAGCATCTCTACGAAATGGGATAAGCCCAAATATTTACCAGAGTTATGTCCCTTTCTAAAATAAAACACAATTAATGATCTTCATACGTGCTGTTATTAGTTTATAAATTCTAAAAGCGAATGACTGCCAGGCCCGATAGCGCGTCAGACTATCAATTTGGTGGTCGTAAGTTCGAATCCCCGCCCGGCCACAATCTCCGTGATGGTTGATATACGACATTGTGTCTCATTATCGTTCGTCTCTCACGGCTGATTCAAGTTGGTAAGTTTACAGTTACTTGTGGAGACGCTAAATATTCAATCAATCATTCAATTAAAAGCGAATGTATTTTATTTTCACGATTAAAAGTAATGGACCGGGATTCCTTTAACTAACAGTATACTAACAGCGTTAGCTCTTACATACTATCATTGTATTGTACGGTGAAGAACAATTTCATAAATATACTTTACTCCAGAGCGAATAACTACTGTCCCAGTTAGAACAATTCGATAAAATACTATACTCAAGAACAAATCACTACAGTCCGGTAAAGATCAAGTCGATAAGATACTATTCTCAAGAACAAATCACTACTGTCTCAGTAAGAACATTTCGATAATATACTATACTCAAGAACAAATCACTACAGTCCGGTGAAGACCAATTCGATAAGATACTATACTCAAGAACAAACACTACTGTCCTGTGAAGAACAATTCGATAGGATACTTTACTCAAGAACAAAACACTACTGTCCCGTGAAGAACAATTCGATAATATACTTTTCTCCAGAGCGAATAACTACTGTCCCAGTAAGAACAATTCGATAAAATACTATACTCAAGAACAAATCACTACTGTCTCAGTAAGAACAATTCGATAAGATACTATAATCAAGAACAAATCACTACAGTCCGGTGAAGAACAATTCGATATAATACTATACTCAAGAACTAAACACTACTATCCCGTGAAAAACAATTCGATAAAATACTATACTCCAGAACAAATCACTACTGTCCCGTGAAGAACAATTTGATAAGATGAACAAATCACTACAGTCCGGTGAAGAACAATTCGATAAGATACATGTACTATACTCCAAAACAAAACACTACAGTCCTGTGAAGAACAATTCGATAAGATGCTATTACTCAAGAACAAATCACTACAGTCCGATGAAGAACAATTCGAAAAGATACTGTACTCCAGCACAAAAGCACTACTGTCCCATGAAGAACACTTCGATAACTTCTTACTATATTTCAAAACAAATGACGCTCTTGTTTACTAGACATATCCATATAAGATGCAATACTTTAGAACGAATCACCCTTTTGTGTATATCCAGTACTTGACATATGGTAATATGGTAATAGTGTACCATAGTACCATATTTTAAAACAAATCACGCTCTTGGATGGAACCATAACTAGGCATATGTTGATAAGTTAACATACAAATGAACAAAACCGCTTTTTTGCGTGGAACTAGTAGTACGTATACGCCGATAAATTGAACTACTCCAGAACAAGTAAGACTATTGTGTAGAATCAGTACTAGTTGGCATATTTGGATAAGATACCATACGCTAGAATAATACTCTAGAACAAATCATCATTTTGTGTAGAACCAGTACTAACCATATGCCAATAACATACTAAACTCTGACACAGATATCTCGTTTTTGTAGAAAAAAAGTATAAGACATAAATCGATAATATACCATATTAACAAAGTACGCTATTGTATGGAACCAGTACTAGGCATATGCCAATAAATTGCTTGACTGTCGCACAAATACCTCTCATGTATTGAACAAGTATTAGTCATACATCGATAAGATACCATTCTCTGGAACAAAGCATCGCTTAAAATGGACATAATAGGTATATGTCTATAGGATACCATATTTAAGAACAAATTCCGCTTTTGTGTGGAGCCAGTGCTAGACGCATGTCAATAAGATATTAAACTGTAGAACAAAGCATCCTCTTAATTGTACTTAGTGGACATAAGTCGATAAGAAGCCACACTTGACGCTTTTATGTGGAAAGTAGGTCTTAAACTATAACAGAAATCATGGTATGCCATTAAGCTGTCGCTGTCAACAAAATTTCTTAATTAAAGGGAAAATACTCCCAAGTTAAAATCCTTGAATAAGATATGCACTGCGTTTATTATACGCAACTAATGGGTAACTGGACAAATATAAAACATTAGTCAGACTAGTTCATTTCTAAATCACATAATTAAACACAAATCAGACTAATTCATTACCAAGTGACATAATTAAACACAAATCAGACTAATCCATTACCAAGTCACATAATTAAACACAAATCAGGCTAATCCATTACCAAGTGACATAATTAAACACAAATCAGACTAATCCATTACCAAGTCACATAATTAAACACAAATCAGGCTAATCCATTACCAAGTGACATAATTAAACACAAATCAGGCTAATATCATTACCAAGTCACATAATTAAACATAAATCAGGCTCATATCATTACCAAGTGACATAATTTAACATAAATCAGGCTAATCCATTACCAAATCACATAATTAACAAACACACCCTGAATGTATTTGTTAACAGTTAAAGGCACACACGACAAGGGTGTATCTTCTTTTACAACCATGTTCAAGTATCAAATCGATATTTACACCTATGAACATGTAACCATGTGAATATATTAATATCTAGGTATTACTGTGGAAAATGTTATACTTGAGTAATTATTAACATTTACATAAAACTAGTTTACACAATATATGGTATCTTATTTATTATAATTGGTAATATTATAGTCTGTTCTGCTGATTGCACACGGATACAGTTCTTCCGATTGCGGCCGTTGAATAGCAATTATTACGTGCACGCTGATTAGTCAGTTGCTTCAGAAAAAATTTGAATGACGTCATAGTTTAGTTAGCGTTCAATAGCTATGAATTGTGGGACAAGCATATATAATTCCCTGCTTTTTCTTTGGGGTTAATAGACCTGATTCAGGAAATACCAGGTCATATATATAGACTTATACAAATCCGTACCATTATAATCTATCCCAGAAACTGATAACTCCCTAACTGGGTCCATTTATTCCACAATAAAAGAGAATGTAATTGTATGTCCCACAAATCATAGCAATTGAACGCATACTAAACTGTGATGTCATTCAAACTTTCATTTGAAGCAACCGACCTATCAACATGCTCAAATGTGGCTTTTCCAACTTTACTATTTAACGGACTCAATAGGGAGAACTGGGTACGTTATATAGAATTGTACCAATAGTAGTTTGATACAGATTTAAGTGCCAATCATTTATAAATAATAAAACAATGACGGACCTAGAATATAGCCTTGTAGAAAGCCGTATATTATTAATTTATTTTCAGATACATTCTTGTATAACTTGAAGAAGCTTTGTAATATTTGACAGAAAATAAGCTTCCACTAGTATTTTATCACGACGTTTGTGATGTTAATATTTTTGTTCTATATTATATTTAGCTAAATCAATGCAGAATTGTTTTCGGAGACTTAAATGTTACGATCAATGTGGCATCGCAGAGCGAATCTTTTTGCAGAATCCGAAAAACTTACAAATTGTTCACATAATCGTTTAATTGTACGTATATCTTTAACAAACAAATATAAAAAAAAGCTTAGATACGACAAAGACCAAACCAATACCTGCAAACAGTTCAGACCTTGTTTTCATTTGCACGATTAATGTCACAATAATCTTTGACCTATCTTTAACATATTAACGTGCACCGGCATTCAACAATAATATCAGAAGCAGAATACTATTCGCACTTTCAGTCATTTAACAGTTGTCTGAACTGTGAATAATAACGTGTTCGAATGAATTGAAAGTCGACAATTTAATGTGTGTTGCAATGATATCCTTTTATACAAATTAACACGATCGAAAACAAGGGGCCCAAAAAGGGCATGAATCGCTGTACTGGAAACAAACCGCTAGAAGAAAAGGATTGATGTCGTGTCTATACGAAACTTATAACATTTGTCCTGTATAATGTAAAACAGTGACCCCTGTGGCGGCCCCAGTTTGAATCGGGGACCTGATTTCCATAATATTTTAGGGGACTTCCACACAATTTTACATGTAAAATATCTAAGCTGTATGGCTTGAACTTTTCAAGAAAATAATTTGTCCTTAAACTGTGCTTATCAACCCTGTGGCGGGGGCATTTGTGATCAAATCATGCTGATTCAAAGACTCGTCCGAGATCTTGTGATTATATAACTGCTGTGAAAATTTTGTTAAGCTTTAATGAAAATTTGGTGGGGGTGGGTGGGGGTGCTATTGCGTCTACGTGCGACTTCAACAATCCTTTTAGGGGACCCCATACAATGGTAAATGTAAAATACCTTTAGGTCTATTGCTTGATTTTTCACAGAAAATGATTTTTTTAAAGTTTCCTTTAAAATGTGCTTATAAGCCTTGTGGCGAGGGCATTTGTGGTCGAATCCCGCTGGTCCAACAATTCGTCAAATATGAACTTGGTGACTATGTTCTTTTAAAAAATAAAATTATTCAAACTAACTGGAAGGAACTATCTAGCGATGATGTAGACGTGTATGCTACCAATGTTGCTAATAAAATTAATGAACTTTCAAATATATGTATTCCTAATAAAATCATTAAAATTAAACCGCATGAACCTCCGTGGATATCCACTGAGTTAAAAAAGAATATAAAGGCCCGTAACAGACTTTTTAAGAAGGCAAAGAGATATAACGAAATATACCACTGGAACAGATTAAAAAAAACAAACGTAATGAGGTCGTCCAACTTTTACGCAAAGCAAAGCAGTCATACTATGATAATTTAGCAAGTAAACTTAATTCTGTATCTCTCTCTTCCAAAGACTGGTGGAAAATATTAAAGCCAACTTACTTAATTTATTTTTCCAATCTCAGTCAATCTTAAATGACGATAACATTGAACCACCTATTTTGATACCTAGACAAAACATCTCAGTTTTACTAGATCTTGCTTTACTCCCCATCGATGTGTGCAGTATTCTTAGGTCATTACCAGTTGGAAAAGCCTCAGGTCCCGATGAAATTAATAATTATGTGCTCCGTGAACTAAGTAATGAATTATCGACCCACTGTGTGATTTGTTTAACACTTGTTTAACAAACGGTTTTTATCCTAAAGTTTGGAAGGAAGCGTTCGTATATGCTATTTACAAGAAAGGAGACCCGTCTTTGGTTATAATTACAGACCAATTTCACTTCTTAGTGTATTGAATAAAGTACTTGAAAAGCTCATATTTAAGCATATGTTCAATTATTTTCGAGATAGTAACTTTCTCTCTTCATTTCAATCTGGTTTTGTGCCTGGTGATTCAACTATCAATCAGCTATCTTTTCTTCATAATACCTTCTGCAAAGCGATTGATGATGGCAAAGAGGTCAGAGTTGTATTTCTTGATGTAAGTAAAGCCTTTGATAAAGTTTGGCACAAAGGGTTATTGGCTAAATTGAAAGCAGCTGGTAAATCTTGTCAATTTTTGAATCTTTTAACTGACTATTTTAAAGACAGGCGTCAATGTGTTGTCATTACAGGCGCGAGGTCTAATTGGAGACCAATAATAGTCGGTGTTCCCCAGGGATCTATATTAGGTCCTCTTCTGTTTTTGGTTTATATAAATGACATAGTATCTGATATTCACTTCAACATACGACTTTTTGCCGATGATACAAGCCTTTACTTTATAATTAATCATAATAATGATATTGTTAATGCTGCACAGACATTAAATTCTGACATAAATAAAATATCTGAATATTCATATAAATGGCTGGTTACTTTTCATCCATCCAAAACAGAATCAATGCATGTAACTCGCAAACGCACTCAACCCGTTAACCCCCCACTTTTTATGCAGAACCAACAAATTATAGATGTGTCGTCTCACAAACATCTAGGAGTATACTTATCAAATAACTGCATATGGCACACTCATATTGACTATATTAAGAATAAAGCTTGGTCTAGAATAAATATTATGAGAAAACTAAAATTTCAGTTAGATAGAAAATCACTAGAAACAATCTACATGTCATTTACAAGACCCTTATTGGAATATGCAATTGTTATTTGGAATAATTGTACAAATTATGAAAAATATGAACTTGATAAAATACAGAATAAAGCTGCACGAATAACAGCTAGAGTTACAAAACTTATATCTATCAATAACCTGAATTCTGAAGTAGGATGGGAAAGTCTTGAAACGTGTCGAACTAAACACAAACTAACTCTTTTTTATAAAATGATCCACGGAATGGTACCACCATATCTATGTTCATTGGTTCCTTCTCTTACAAATGCAAGTTCCACGTACAACCTCAGAAATAATTATAATATTCAAATTCCTTCGTCAAGAACAGCTCTGTACTCAAATTCCTTTATTCCTTCCGTTGTCTGTGACTGGAACACTCTCCCACTTGAAACAAGACAAGCCTCTTCTCTGAATGCTTTTAAACATAAACTCGAAAGTAGCGAACCAAAAGGACCTAAATTCGTTTACATAGGTACAAGGAAATGTCAATTATTGTATGCCCGCCTCCGAACGAGTTGTAGTGCACTCTATTTCTTGAACACATTGAAGACTCCCCCTGTGTACATGTGGACAAATAGAAAGCACAGCTCACTTCTTTCTCAAGTGTCACCTTTACCAGCATCAACGCATACCACTCCTGACATCTGTCAGTGAGTGATGTACAGTTTATTTAAATATACTTCTTTTTGGTGAACCACAACTCTCTTATGATAATAATGTTAAAATATTGAAGCAGTTCACAAATACATTTTATCCACTAATCGTTTCTCCTGAACATGTAAATAAGTCTGAAGAAATAACAAAGTTATTTCTATTAACGTGGTGAGGTCAGCCCGTCTCCCAATTCGTCCATGCCGTTCAGAACTTGTCCAAAAATGTTTACCATTATTATTATGTGAATTCACATAATTATCCATTACTTTAATCATTTTAATCACCTTTCTTTTTTTTCTAGTCACTCACTTCATTTTCTAAGTTTCTTAAATATATCAGAAACAATAGTCCTAAAAGTATGTTAAACATGTTTTATTAAATATGTTTTGAACTATGTTATATTCGTAATGCTAAGAGCATAAATCAATTTGTTAATAATCTGCCAAATTTGTTCACAATTGATATATGTCATGGAAAAGAACTTTATAAGATTTTATCTTCCGTTCTAATCCATATTTATACCTAAACTTATGTGAATATATGTAAATTTGAATGAAAAAAAAATATGTTTAAACCAACAATTCGTCCGAGATATTGTGGTTATATAACTGCTGTGCAAGTTTGATTAAGATTCGTTAAAAATCGGGATACTATCTCGCCTACAAGTAAAAGGTTAACTGATGGACGATGTGTGTTATAGTCAGTCACTCGGAAAGTATTGATTTTATTAGTTTGATAATGTAAAATTTAAACCCAATATAATACTTGTGTGGGATATATCATATGTAAGGGAAAATGCATGAAGTCATTAATATCGGAGGCCCGAAATTTGCTTGAACTTCTGATGAATGACACCCTGTCAAAACAATAGCGTCAATAGGTCTTAATTAGAGATGTGAACGTGTTTTATGAAGAGAAAGCGGACATCTGGTCAGCATATATACGTCCATGTCCACAACAATGTCGGGGAGATGAATAAGCTCTTACCTTATGTTATTTAATAGTGCATGTTACACGTTTTAGTTTCAGTTTACTTTTTGACACAGGGAAGGAAGGGTGTTTTTTACGCAGGAAGGCCGGGAATGTGTGTGTTAGGAGACGAGATGGTCACTTTGTCTGAACTATATTTTGAAGCGTATATCGTGTTTAAGTAGTTACCATTACAGTTTAAATGAAAGATGTAATAATGTAAGAATAAATATATATATATATAGAAAGTCCTGCGCGTAGTCTTAGATTTGTGTGTGATGTTGGAACAGATGGCCGATGGACGACGGAAAACGACGGACAATTTGACATGCCATAAACTCTACTGGTCAGTTGATCTAAACCCAACAACAAGAAAGCCACCTGTTTGGAAATCCTGCTTATCTATTGTAACCTTATAAACCATGTGATGAAAAAAGTGAATATTTGAAAATAATTGGATCTTTATTTAGACTGCAAATTCAAACCCTCATTATCTCCGAGACAAGAAATACACTCAAAATAAGGTCACAAGCTTATCACCAAAAATAGGGAGAGAATGAGGTCGTTTTCATTTTCAAAACATGACCTGTATAAAGGCATCTTGATGACAAATAGAAGAATAAATCTGAACAAAACAACTCTTATTCACATCAAGTCTATGTACCAACTATGCGGTAAGTTATTTAAGCTATCAGATATACTTGACCTTGAATAAGCAGCTTAACATGCACGAATATGACACATCTCCGTTACGGAAACTCAAAATAAGGTCACACGTGTGTAGTGAAACTCGTATATATGATGATATAGTTGTTTACCTTTAACCAGTTCATTACTTTATCAGTTTAGTTAAAATCATGAGGTTGCCTATCCAAAAGGTCAACAGTGTAATATATATGTCAAAATATTACTAATCAACGTTTTCAGTTAACGTTCACTAACTGTGCACTTTTGCATTTACTATAGTTCATTGATAATTATAAAAGATGAATCACATAACCGTGAGATAATTGATAATGGAAGTTTACTGTCCAAGGTATTGAAGTTACTGCACGGTACTGCTGTGTCGTTCTCTCTCAGTCTGATACAAAAAATAAAAACATCTTACAGGAAACGTAGTGTTGCAAGAGCACGGCCATTTAAGTATCATAAACTTAAACAATTTATGGACAAATTAAGATATGTTGTTGCTGTATGGTGTAAAGGATCGTTTTCATCAATGTTTTAGTTATATCGCGATTAAATGCTGTATGGTGTTAAAAGTCGTTTTCAGCAATGTTTCAGTTATATCGCGATTAAATGTTGTATGGTGTTAAGGGTCGTTTTCAGCAATGTTTCAGTTATATCGCGACTAAATGCTGTATGGTGTTAAGAGTCGTTTTCAGCAATAATTCATTTATATCGCGACTTAATGCTGTGTGGTGTTTAGTGTTGTTTTAAACAATGATTCAGTTATATCGCGACTAAATGCTGTATGGTGTTAAGGGTCGTTCTCAACAATGTTTCAGTAATATAGCGACTAAATGCTGTATGGTGTTAAGGGTCGTTTTCAGCAATCTTTCAGTTATATCGCGACTACATGCTGTATGGTGTTAAGGGTTGTTTTAAACAATGTTTCAGTTATATCGCGACTAAATGCTGTATGGTGTTAAGGGTTGTTTTCAACAATATTTCAGTTATATCGCGATTAAATGCTGTATGGTGTTAAAGGTTGTTTTAAACAATGTTTCAGTTATATTGCGACTAAATGCTATTTGCTGTTTAGTGTCGTTTTCAGCAATGTTTCAGTTATATCGCGACTAAATGTTGTATGGTGTTTAGGGTCGTTTTCAATAATGTTTCAGTTATATCGCGACTAAATGTTGTATGCCAAGCAAAGAGGCTTCAAGAACCATCTTTCAAGTCTTTAGTAAGACGAACACCATGACCTTCCGCATACGAAGCGGACGTATTACCCCTAGATAACCGATGATGTTTTAAACAAAATATAAATTTAATTATGCATACAGAATAAGGGGTCATGTGACCTTGGAACGGCCAGTAGCAGAAAAGCTTAAACCTAGATAACAGGTGGACATGTAACTAGATAAAATCGGCACTGGGAAGCTTAAACCTGGTTAATAGGTGGACATATAACTAGATAAAACCGTCACTGGAAAGCTTAAACCTGGTTAACAGGTGGACATGTAACTAGATAAAACCTGCACTATGAAGCTTAAACCTGGTTAACAGGTGGACATGTAACTAGATAAAACCGTCACTGGAAAGCTTAAACCTGGTTACCAGGTGATCATGTAACTAGATAAAACCGGCACTGGGAAGCTTAAACCTGGTTAACAGGTATACATACAACAAAATAAAAATATCACATGAAACCTTTAACCTGGTTAACAGGTGTACATACAACAAGATAAAACTATGACATGAAACCTTTAACCTGGTTATCAGGTGTACATACAACAAGATAAAACCGATACACTTAAACCTGGTTAACAGGTGTACATATAACTAGTTAAAACCGTTGAAGTAACTGTACTGTTCAAGTGCGGTCAGATGAACCACTGATTAATTCATCCATGATAACAGTAAGAAATGATATAACCTTAGTTTATATAAGTTAAGTTAACTGTTGGTTTCTGTGATCATTTTTTCTACAACTGAAAACAATAACTGAATAACCTGTTTATTATTTTTCGTATATAACAAATGATAAGTAATTTGTATCAACTTAATAACTACATTCCGATGATGTGTTCTCTCGGATGACGTCACTACCTTCGATTGAACTGTATGCCTAGACACCTCACTGACCGATTTGTGTTGATTAGTATATCACGTAGCGGTAAGAAAGCATGGACTCTTTGAATGGACATGTACTCATAAATTGTCTTTTATATCACATGTTCTTTAAATGAACGTAAATAAACTTCATATAAGTATTTCAAACAAATAGAGGTATCTTTCTGAATGTTAGGAGCTTTAACAATCATGAACTTCGCCCTCAATTATTTCGTTCCAAAAATAGTGCTGTGATGGCATGTATAATAAAAGAGTTGATAGTTTCTCTTTTTTTCAATGAAACCACCTTAAGAAGAACATAGTTAGTGCTGGAATGCTGTTCTTAAGAAGAACAGTTAAATGGCTGTACTCCTTACTTGTTACGGAACAATTCCTATATAAAATAGTTCTAATGAAAACAAATACCAATACCAAAGGTAAGTGTGTAAGCAACACCTAGTGGTAACACAGTTATGAACAAACATAACCATTCTTCACAATATTCACACTCGTCTGTATATAATGGCTTCAGTATACATATAAGGAAACAGGTAAATATAAGCTTCTATAGCTTTCTTCTGGGTCCTCTTTACTTATTATTTAATGTGTATATTGAATGAATGATAATCATGTATATTGTGAATAAAATATTGTCTTAACAAATGACGTTGGTGACGTCAAACGGTATGCCCAGGCTTAATGGGACCAGATGGTATCGATGAAATTTAACCCCGAGTGCGGAACTATTTCGTTAGTTATGTCAGTGAGTTCCTTAGATAAATTCATATTTGGGAATAAATGTCATAAATTGTGGAACTAACAAGGCTGTTCATGTATTACTGAATGTATGAAATGGGTTGGAAAACTTATATTAGGTTAGGTTCTTATAAAGGATAATATCAATTATGCCAACGAGTTTAATAAAATTATAACAGCATAAATAAAAAAAATCGTTTGATTAGACAAGTATAACATTTATTATTCAGGTCAGGTCTATAGAAAATAAATATTCATAAAAAATGTTTTATATGTATTAATTTCTGCCAGTTATCAAATGACGTATAGTCTCCAAGTAACATCATTTTATGGTGACAAATCTATTTGGATCCGGGGAATGGTCACTCCCTATATCTTAGTTTGTACATTTGTTGCACTGTTTTGACTCATCATTTTGGACATATGATGAAGAGTTTTGACCCCTATTATTAGTTTTAGTCTAGACATATTTTATTAACAAAAGTAACTATGTTTAACATACAGTTAACAATGAAGCAATAAAATCATACATTTAGCACGTGACGAAGACACAGAAAAAGGCAAAAGGGTGATGGATACAGTGTTGGCCACTCACACCAGAGGTTGCGGGTTCGATCCCCTGCTCGACCCGATGGCCTCCCATAAAACAACTGGTTCTATCTAGGAAGCAGATTTGAAAGAGTTTCATATTAGCTCTGAGTTTTCATCTCTATGAGTTTAAATAAATGAGTATAAACTAAAAATTCTTTTGAAGCTTGTGTAAATCTGCTTCTTAAATGATACTCTTATAAATATATATATATTGCTTCGATATGTCTAAACTTTGCCGTTGATAATATTCTAAAATTTTACCAGTTCAAAAAACCGAACCGCGAGTCATCTGACCTTTGAATGTATTCCAGTTCTATTTAATAACACATAACAACGCCGTATTTAGGAGAGCTGTACATAAGATAAGCACGTAGGTTACTTACAGCTGGCATACTGACTGTATTGGCACATTGAAGGAAGCAACAGACGAGGTAGGTTGTTTTCAAAATTTGGGGGAAATGTCTTCATTTTAGTGTGTACTTGATATGTACAACTAGTGAACATTTCATTTATATTTACTGCTGACGAGTGAACGGGTATTGGTCCATATTTGGAAAATACTTCACAATCTATTTTGATTTCTTTTCATAAAACTAAGGATATTGTAATTTAAAGAGATGGCGTCATATGTTTTTCTCATTTAGATGTGAGATTATAAGAATCTTACAAGGGTTGGAGGTTCGGAAAGAAAATTCAGCCCAGAAGGATAATATAACTGTGTTTGGAGGGAACGAGTCTTTGCTAAAGGACGTATTTTTTTTCGAACCAAAAAAGCCATGGTAGATTATTTTTCTTGCATACCAAATACATTGAATACTTATTTTTATTTTAAAAAACATTATTAAACTTCACAACAATGACTTTTTAAACGTCAAATTAAATAGATTTTAAATCATGTTTTAATACGTCACGTCATAAATTGTTCCAACGTCACAGCAGGGTAGGATAAGCGCGTGGACGGGATGATGTATGAACATTCTGAACCAGGTAAAGACACAAGGAAATCCTTGTCCGGTATGCAAGAAAGGATGTCACCCGTGTCCGAGTGGTTTAAGACGACGTCTCAAGATCATTTACTTCTCACAGCTAAGGTCATAAGTTCGAGTTCGAGTCTCGCTCGCTCCAAAAACTTTATGTGAGAAAGTTTGCCAGTGACTTGCGGAAGAACGGTGGCTTTACTCAGAGTCATGCTAATGTCTTCGTCCACCAATAAAACTGGATATACCATAATTATACAACCTGAAATGTGTTGAAAATGGCGATAAATCCCATTAAAGCATGAAATGAAATGGAATATCCGAATATTCAAAAGTAAATCAATTTTCCAATATATTCTATCTATATAAACTCATTGTCGCCGTTAGAATATTTATTCAAATATGCTTAAATGATATAGTTAAAAAGGTGTTCCTAATCCAGGTAAGATTAAATAGATTTCCCGCTTAAAACTGTAACGCATTTAATTTTGATTTCAATTTGATCCGTTATACAGGTTGATACGTATTAAATATGTAACATCTTAGAAAAAGCCCGAATAACAATGCAACGGTTGTCAAGCATTATTTAGCGCAGTCCATTTCAAGAATGGGGATTTCCTTTCTAGTTTACCACTCCAATATACATATTGATTTCGTCACGTTTTTTGGTGAATTTGACATATCAAAACTATATATATTTGTTAATAATGAGATGTTTTTATTTATCCTTTTTAAAAATGATTTACTTCTAAAACATCTATAGCATTTACATCGTCGGATACCAACGCGTTATTCATTTCGATAGTCTCGATGTATAACCCGAAGGAATTACGCTAGCTCTGCGTCGTTATATTAGAAAAGAACAACCGTTAACGTTTACAACGTCTAATCAAAATGGCGTTTGCATGAAACTAGCGTTGCGATTCGATAACGTTTCCGTCATGAAATCGTGATGGAACCAATCATATAGTTGCATTTTGGCATTGGAAACGACGCAAAGCTAGTGTTATATCCCAAGGGTGATAAATGGAGATTATCGGAATGGAATACACGTGTGTATCCGACGATGTAGTATTTATTACCTGTTTTACTCCTTAATGAAACGGGTATCTTATCTCTGTCTTGGCGTACACTTACTTTTATATTCACCTGTTGCTCTGGCATCTGGAAAGTCATCGAATATATTCTGCTTGTAACATCACCTGTTTATTTATATATATTTCAAGTAACCGATTATGTGTTTTACAATTAACACAGACATAGTGTACCCAAGATGCATACAATGTCATATCGATACTACATGAACTAAACTTTGAAACAATGTCATTTATTTTCTTGAAAGAGATAGATGAAAAAATATGACCCCCACTGAAGACTTTGTTCATAAAAAAGACATAAAAATGAAGAAAATAGCTATACTATAACAATATTGTATCAAAGATTTGTGCATGATTCAATATTCGTTTCACATGCATAACAAACAGAAAAGTGACTTTAATCTTTATAATTCCAATTCTGATGATGACATCAGTTATTTTTATTTGTAATTTTAGACACCTCAAGTAAGATATGCGAATGGACGTTAATCGTGAAAATGTTGATGCTTGTTTATTTATGTGAAAAACGTAAAAAAAGTAGTCTGGTGTAACATTAAATTTTGACCCCGTTGATAAATGACCCCAAGGGTATTTTTCAATGTTGAAATTCTGATCAAAATAGCCGTTGAAAATTGATCAGCGTTAAATTTTGATCAGGCATGGGGTCCTTTTGCGAAACATCACATGACTGATGTCGCATGTTTCAACAATTAAACATAAGCCCTGGTAAGCTGTGTACGATCGGCTGCTATGATTACAAATGGTTGCTATAGCAGTAAGTGATTAAAACAAAAAACAAACAATTCCTATTCAAATTGACATTGAAAAAATCCATGCAAACCTGGGAGCGTAGCTTACTATAGGCATTGTAAGCCTACACATTTTTATGAGAAATCAAAAGTTAATATTACAGTTCTGTATAAAACGTTGAGATCTATATTTGATATGATATCTGCATTACAGTTTTGAATAAAACAATCTCTACTCTTTGGCGAAATATTGAAATATTTGTTATCCATACCATTAGTTTGATCATCCCGCAAACATACGTAAACCAATAGTTATGTAACATATATTTTACACTTGATAACCAATTTATTTTCCCATTTTCACAGTCTTAATATGTACTCTGATATACACATTTTAAAATCACATTATCCGACTTTAAAAGCCTTATCCAGTATTTGATTATCCTTATATATCTTAATATAAAAAGTAGATGTGATAGCAGGATGATTAACGATAGATTTGTGTCATTCATAAATATTAGGTCGTGTTGTTGGTAAGATATGTGCGTGTTTGATGTAGATTAAGTAAAAAAGAATTGTTTATAAGTCTTTCCAGGTTTGTCATATATTGTTTGTGATGATATAATATTGTACGAAACAGAACAGAACAGAAATTTTATTTAGACTTGAGCATCATAGCTCATCGTCATATACAAACTTTTTAATGCATGCAATCTGATGTCTATATACAATATAAAATATAAAGTTCTAAATCAATATTGGTGAGAGTGGTTTTATATATTTTTAATGTTTTTGATATTTTTAATTAACATATTTGTGTACTATGTGAATTGTTACACGTAATTTACCAGATTGTATCTGCATTTGAAATATTTTGTCCAAAATTATGCTAATTATGCTAATTTTTGGTTTGTATTGAATAAATCTATAAACTTCACCATACTTTGTCGTTCGGTGTAATATGTTTGTATATATTCATCTCTTATTTGATTGTAGATTGGACAAACAATGATAAAATTCATGTAGGTTCTTGATGACGTGATTACAAATAAACTCAAATCGTTATGTACGGGTATGGAATAGTTCAGACTGATCATGAAATGTTCTGTAATGACGAGTTGGTCGGCAACGCTATCAGGCTAACCCTGAAGTGCAGATTATATCTGATTACTTCAGAACAACCCTTTACAATGTAACACATATATTGATCGTGTAATCACTGTGTTTGCGTCATAAAAAATTCAGAAAACTAGAGATTTTCTAAATAGACTTTCCGCATTGCGGCACATATGAACGCTCCTCATCAGTACTGTATGGGTGGATTAGTGGTCCAGTGGTTAAGGCCCTAGGACTGTGAACTCAGGGGTCGCAAGTTCGATCATCTGCTCCTCCAAGTAAAAATAATTATCAGTCTTTCGGACGAAACTTTAACATATCGACGGCTCATGTATCGGTGCTTAGCATCGGGCATGTAAAAGAACCAGGGACACTACAGAAGTGTCCTCTCTATCTCTGCACTATCCTCCAAAAATTGAAAATTACTAATACTCTTTAAGAGGCGTCGCCGATGCGACGGTAAATAAAATTACCATCATCAATGTATGTGCATACATATAAACTAGTAATTTTGTCAATTTATGCGTATCTGAGCGATAAACATTCAACACCTGTTGTTTGAAAATAGTAACCACTTGAAACCATGAAACAAAAGGCTACTTCATTTTCCCTTTATTAAAGTGAACTACCTTAAAACATTTTATTTCTTATAAATTTATTTCGTTATAAAACAGTGTGATCAAGGTTAATATTAAAAATATCCAGCCTCCTAAAAACAAAAGACAAACGCATCTACGACAGTCTAGCTGGAAGAAAAAAAAGGAGCATGCCCTGGACCCCCAATACAACTGTGCTAACACATCGTTTTCAGCCAAGCTACACCCCTGGAGCCATTTAATTTAATCATATCATTATATAATGCAATGCAACTCCCTCAACAACAATGTACAAATCTGCATTTATCGTTTATGTGTATGCTGTTAAAATATATTTGCATATTACAAAAAAGATAATGAATTGCATCGGGAATAGGAAGGCATTAGTAGAAAAACAAGATATTTCCGTAAGACAGCGCGTTGGACTATTGTTTTAAACTTATTTATTTTACTTCGATTGTGAAACAAGTTCTTACAACTTAGACAATTCACGCTCGAAGTCTTCCTGGGTAGTACCAGTACAAAGCATATGCGGAAAAAGTGCCTTGCTCAAGGACACCACACAAAGCCGTAGCGGAGGATCGAGCCCACGACCGTCCGATCATGGGTTCGGTGCTCTACCACTGGACCACGCGCTCCACTATTCACACTGCTCTGTCAATAAATATTAAAGACCTTATCAAGTTATATTATTTGTAACACACATCAACTTTTCACACACAAGTGAGTGTTGTTAAGTTTTAAGTTCTATATCTGTTGGTTCTGGGTTATTAAACGTGTTAAGTGAGGAAAGACGTTTAACCAAGATGCTTTTGTGTCGTTAAACATATTTTATTACTTTTTATAATATAGAAATTGGGTCGGGCCATAAGGGTCCGTGGGTTCCGTGGGTCAGATGAGTGTTAAATATGAAAAAAACTACAAATGAAGATAATGGGTATAATTGTTGTCAAAATCACCCTCAGAGGTATAGGGCATAGCTGGGAGACTATGCTTAATAACATGAGGGCGTTATTGTTGTTTCAAAGCAATCGCATATGAGGTTACAGAGATATGTGCATCCTATCAAGATGCGTGGAAAACTTAAATCAGCATTTCTAAGACGAACAATGGCCATAATTTAAATTTAACTTAAATGTACTTTCACTATAAATGTTGCAATACATCTACTTAAAAGGATCCCTGAATTTAACTGAAAGGGTTAATTTTTAAGTGGTTGATATGAACCACATATCTAGTAATCGTCCGTGGTCTCTAGTTCACTTACCTCCTCTTACAGCTAAGGCGGTAGGGTCTAGTCTGACTCGCTTTAAAAACGTATTTGAGAAAGTTTGCCAATTACTTACGGAAGGACGGTAGTTCTAATCAGATTCATTGATGTTTTCCTCAACCAATAAAATTGGATATTATATGCCTTATATAACCTGAAATGTGTTTTTAAAAGAACGTTTAACTGTGAAATGTCTAGAATCATTACTGTTTGAATAGACATTATGGGTCGTTAATAGAATAACCTAAGTAAAGTATAAAAGTACCTTTTATAACGTTATTTTATGAAATAAGCAAATGTTTTCTTTGTTAAAGATTGAGTTGGAAGATTAAATATCTGTACAATATACATTTTAATGGCCCACAAATATGAAAAATGCATAATTAATGAAGTTTAATTTTTAACATATTTTCTTATTTCAGTTAACATTAAGATGAAGATCTTTCTTCTAACTCTTTGTTACATCTTCGTGGCGGAAGCTGCCAATACGCATGCACCAACTTCAAGCCCAACTCATAATGCCGATGTCTCGCATCTTTTAAATGATCTTCGAACAGAATTCGATTCCTTTAAACAATCGATGCAAAATGAGTTTAAAGCACTCAAACAATCTGTTGGCACTCTTTCACGACAAGTGATGCTTCAGCAACTGTTTGTTGAGGAGCGAATCAGATCAGATGGAGATTCAGGTATCAAACAAATTCGTGAAGGTAGTGATGGAACCAAACCATACCACACAAACACCTTCGTAAGTGGAGCAGTATGTTCAGTGCATGACCACGCAAACTACGACAGAACTGTAGGACTCGGTGAGTTTGCAGCAGTGCTAAATGGCGTTGAGTTCAGAACGAGGCATAACGATTATAAGTTGAAGATGCCCTCAACTACCAGCAAAACCTACAACGCCGTGGAAGACGTTCCTTTTCCACCAGTTCCACCATCTGTTCTTGACAAACCAACTGTACAAGAGCAAATTGATGAGATGAAAGAATATTTTAAAGCCTTCCATGATCAAGACACACATCACAGAAACTGGAAGCCTTACTTCAAACCAGCTCTCTGTTACTTGGAAGGCGGATGGACAACAAACACGAAGACGTTAGATGAACCTTTCTCAAGCGACAGACATTTCATCGACGCTTCAAGCTGGTTTGATTTGCAGGAAAAGATCAGATATACATCTGCTACTGGTGGAAAAAATCAATTCGAAAATTTCTCCTTCCTTCCTACTACTATTGTAAATGTAACTGAAGATGGTGAGCCCATATATGCCCAATGGAACTATAGAATTATGTGCCATCCGGTTAAAACGCAATTAGAGCTGAAGAACTTTAATCTCATAGACGATCTAGCGCCCAGGATGCGATCACACAAAAACTTTACGTCGTTTGGACAGACAAGGGCTGCTCGATTCCGTTTGGCACCTTATAATGGTGGTCATTTCTACAAAGATTTAGGATATAGCGAGTTTCCTGACAGAGCATTTAGATACGGCATTCTTGATCGTATAATGAACGAAATACCTGGAAAAGACAACTATGGTGCACATTTGACAGATAACTCATTTGACATGTTAAAGTACAGAATTGATTCAAAGAACTTAACGGTACTAAACGTCGCCAAATATCACAAATGGTTTAAGGTTACGCGACCTGGGGCAATGGGTCTTAATATACGTAAACGTGGATATTCCGACGAAAACATGTGGGTAGCCAAGACAACCAATCCAAGAATAGCAAACATGGCTGTGAAAGACTGTGCAAGGAACAAACACACGCATAAAATGGAATGCCACAAGTACGAATCGCGATATACATACGCCATTCCTTTGGAAATCGTCTGGATGACCCCTCTGTCAAAATGGAATCCGTACAACCTAACGGTCTACACATCACACAATGACTTTCACAAAATTTCAGATCATGGGCGCAACGGAGGTCATGACAAAGCAAAAGCTTACAATGGTACAACACTCTTCAATTATTACCTTACTCCTGCAGAGTTTTTCCACGGTGGTGAGGTGAACAAAGATCCTGCTGATACGGCAAAGAATTCTGTTGGTGTCCTGGACCAACAAGGTGTTGTAAGTATAGAAACTTTAACTAACAAAGTTTTAATTCAGCTCAAACAAGATTTCTTTCACAACGTATGTTTTTGTTTTAAGTAATCTTTATTGAATGAGTAAATCTCTATTTCTTTTGGTGATTTCACTATTAAAACGAAGCAATGTCTGGCTTGAAAGATGATAAGCTCTAATTACATTTTTGAAAATAAATTAACGAATCAAGAAAAATTTTTTTTTGTAGATAAAATGTTAATTAAGTAAAGAAACAAAGATTGATGATATAGTAAACATATTTGGTAACATACACAATTCCAAATGATTGTATCACGGACTTAAGAAATCAATATACTTTAACATTAGAATTTCCAAGTACCTGACCTCTCCAGATTCAGGTCTACCATGCCCTTAATAACATGGAATTCCCTGCCTGTCCCACATTCCATACATTTCTAATGCGTTTAACAAACTATGACGTGTTTCAACGTCCGTTGAAGAAATTGACCAGTTACCTTGTTCGAATGTCACTGTTATGTTACAGTCCCTATCAAAGAGAGCTAGGCTCGATTATAGAGTCTAATTATTGTATGCAATGTTATTGTCTGTTTGACTGATTGAAGTTTTGAGAAAAATGTTAAGTATTTAATATATGTTCCGAAAAACCGGCTAAGCCGTTATGCAATTTTATAACTTCACAAATTCACAAACACTACGTCTTTGCGAGAAATGGGGATAGGGTCTGTATACTAGGAGATTTTCGTCATTCGTAATCTCGATAGAAAGTTGAAACATTGAATACATTTTTACCTGTGTAAGTCTTTCGAAACCCTATTTTATAACAAGTAACCGCTGACGATGTTCTTGGTCATTAATATACAGGAATAAAAAACATTAACAATTCAATGTGTCAGAATTATTGACTTTCTTTTAGGTAAGACAAATGTCTGCTACTGGTACTCGTGTTTTCTTACCGGAAATACCAGGCATCGGAAAGATACGTCAACGATATCCAATAATGCCCGTACACGCAGAAGGAAGTACCACGTGGAAGAACATGTTAGCTCTCCAGGACATAACAATGGACATGAAGCGATTCACCTCAATGTTCGAGAAAAGACCCGAAATACAAGATTTGGACGCCCGACCGGCTGACTCTCACTATGTGACATCAACAACACACAGGAATCCACCTGGGATGCATAATCACGACGTCTATATCACCGTTGAGGAAATGAACGTTCTACAAAAGAACGGTACAACAATTCACGTATATACGACAGAAAACAACAGCCATCAACACGAGCTAGAATTAAAGAAAGACCCAAAAAATGCAAATTTGTTACAAATAGTATCATGTGACGGCAAACCCATTTGCTGGGACCACCACAATACCCACCTTTATCACCGGAGATCGTAAGCAAGAACATATTGATATATCGTATATCATGTCACATACTGTGTTTGTTCATTGATTAATTGCATTGAATAAACATGTGTCGGTGCTGAAAGGTGTAATCTTTCTAAGTATACTGTTGGGCAATCATTCCTTCCTAGCAACGACATATGTCGATTGTACGATGCGCTAATGCAATAAAATAGTCACTGTTCCCGTGGAATGACATGATAATTATTGCATCTTACTATATACTATCACATCATGTCGTCTACCATCCTATCGTAACCTTTTACTATGAAATATCGCATCATGTATTCAACTATCATAACGTAACGTCGCATCTTTCCATCTACCATCGTATCGAAACCTCTTATTATGAACTATCACCTTGTTCAATCGGCTATCATAACATAACATCGTATCATCTACCATCGTATCGTAACGCCTCATTGTACGATCTAACATCGTATCGAAACCTCTTACTATGAAATATCGCATCGTTCCATCGGCTGTCATAACGTAACGTCACATCGTATCATCTACCATTGTTTTGTAACGCCTCATTGTACGATCTACCATCGTATCGAAACCTCTTTCATCGGCTGTCATAACATAACGTCGCATCTTTCCATCTACTATCGTATCATAGCATCTTACTATGAACTATCGCATCTTGTCATCAACCATTGTATCATAACGCCGCATTGTTACTCCTACCATCTTATCGAAACCTCTTACTATGAACTATCGCATCGTTCCATATACCATCGTATCAAATACCGCATCATTATATCATAACATCGCATCGAAACCGCAACAATCGTTCTCGGTAGTCCATGTTTGATGTATCTCATATGTAATTTAAAGATAGAGAATTTTTGATACGTCGGATCGTTGCTGCCAATCCTTTCCTTTGGGTCATAGTGGATATCACGGTTTTATGGTCAGTCATCCGATGCAATTGTAGGTGGTATAACGCTATCGTCAACTATAGTTATGCTATTGTACCATCGCAACGAAAAATCGTCAATGATGGTCCAAACAGGAAATATAAAGAAATATTTTGGAATTCTGGCAGTATATTGGTCATGGTCATTTCTTTTTCTGATGTATTTTGGACATTAAAAATGAAAGTGAAAGGTATCTTCAAACTGACCACAAGAACAAAATGGATAATCAATCATATATTTTTTATTAAAAGGTGTATATTGAGACCACTTAAGTGTGTTCCTTGTGGCATGTGCATACTTTGTGATTTTCCACCACTACTATAGTAATAATATTTTATTATTTTATTCATATTATTGTTTATCATGTTTTTAAGAACTGATACTGTCTGTGCTTCTTTATAATTTGTGAAAGCATGTTCCAATCTTTGATAGAGGAAAGATGTTTGCATACAACTGGGTATTGAGGTTTATTGTTCTTGTATGTAATTTATACAGTTTACTAAGTTTCTTATGTTTTCTGGGACTAGTGTGGTAAAATGTTCAGTAGAGACCATTTATGGTATAGTTATGTCAAACAACATTCGCAACTTTAACAGATAATAACTTATGTATAATATAAAAGCAGGCTGGAAATAAAGAAACACCAAATTACGAAACAATATAAACAGTGTCAATCATACATATAATATATATACATATAATACATAAAATATGTGTCCTGAAACGACGTATATATAAACCGACATACAAACTTAATAATGTTTTCTTCTTTCAATTGTCTGTAATCTTCATACTGGGTAAGTACAGTTTGTCCCAGTCGAACCAAATATTATGGATGGAACTGGTTAAAAACATTGCAAGAGACTTTTCGAACTTAGTTTGGTTAATAGTTAGAGAGCATCGGATCATCTGAATGCGTTTTTACCATATCTAACCGTTCTGGCTCGTGCTTATTAAAAAACAGGTAAATCAAGCTTGGATTGTTTGTTATTTTGGTCACATGTAATTTATACACATTTAAGTATAGACTAACCATCAAATGAAATCGTAATAAACATCAAATCGGCTTCAATGTATCTCCTTATTTATACCGTTTTGGTATGATTTTTATAAAAAGATGCAGTATCATTTCCGACAAGACTTATGACGGCAATCTATAAATAACTACCGCTTTCGCAAATGACATTCTTCAAAAAGCAAAACTTAATTAACAATTATCATTTAATTTTGCGACGTGTTAAAACTTATGTTTAAGGGTTTCATTGGCCAGCAGCTACTGGTACGTGCAGAAGACCCATATAACTTACTTTTTCAATAAACTTTGGGACGCACCACTTGCCTACAGGTAATTTAGTGGAGAATCTGTCATCCGATCACCAAGAATTTTATATACGTTAAGTGTACCATCTCTGTCTTCTACTGTTAACATTGTACGACTGAGATTTGAATTTTTTATGCATTTTATTCCATTTTTTTTAAGCTACCCGCAATAGTGAATTTCACAGGTATTGATAACGAGTGTATGTAACCAGGCGAATGGTTCATTCACTCGTTATTGACTCCGGTGAATTTTCACTTTTGCAGGTAGCTTCAAAAAATCAATTCGACGCATTTGGATTCCTCTAATATAGACGCATTTGGACGCCTCTAATATAGACGCATTTGGACATCTCCAATATAGACGCGTTTGGACACCTTTATTCCAGACGCCTTTGGACACCTCTAATATAGAAGGCATTTGAATTATTGGGTGAATTATGTTTAAATTAACTGACAGAGTGAAAAACATGCAAGAAACGTTCAGATCGTGGCGAGCAATCTGAACTATTCCTGCACTGTTTACAAAGGCCTTCTGTGATTGATGTTAGAAAACGCGTATCTATGGAGTTAAGGGTTAATTTTTAAAATGTACTTAATAGCGTTCCAGCAAGTAGTTGGTTTTTTTTTGGTTTATTGGGATCAGTTAGCTTTGATATATTTAACACACCTCGTTACTATCTTATTGCAAACGTTTAAAACTACAGCGTAAATATAGAAACAACAAACTAAATAAGGCGACACTGTCGAAACAATTGCACTGAACACTTGCGTATCAGTGAACGAACGATAAAGTATTTCGTGACTTCTGTAAGAAACAGGATTACCTAACGTCACATGACTGTAAATGTATTTAATCGTTTATTGTACCTTCAACAGCATAAGTATAGACTTATACTTAATTGCTGCGTCATTTATATAATTCAGTAAGTGGCCACTTAAACAGCATTCCTCTTGTCGCACGCACATCCTAGTCGGGACCTCAAACGTCAAGGTCGCATACAGGACGTGCACACATTGAGGCTGTGTATTTTTATATTTTGCATTCTTGTCGTGTCCGCCCAGTATTGCAAAATACATGGACCAACTTTCAAATAAATGCACAAAAGTGTTCCGTAAAACATGACTACATGTCCCACGTAAAACCCGAGCGGCTTAATTAGGGGGTCACTTTCAGGAATTAGGCACGAGGCTGTATTTTTCATAAACTGTACAGAATAAGTCAGCATAACATCAAGACAAATCATATGTATTGAATAAGTATCCTGCAAATGTACCTATCCGCATTTCGTCGTAATTTATATTGCTTTTTGTTCGTATGTTAACACTACTCAAAATTTCGTCGGTAAACTTTAACGCTAGTCTGAAGAACGAACCCATCTTTCCCGATTGGGTTCGTAAGCTAGCAATTGATACGAGTACGCTGATTGGTCAGTTGCTTCAGGGAACGTTTGGATGACGTCATCGTTTAGTAAGCGTTCAATTGCTATGAATTGTGGGACAGGCATAGAATTCCCTGCTTTTTTAATTGATGGTTGATAGACCTGATTCGGGTTATTTCAGGTTCTGGAATAGACGTCTTTAGAACCTGCTTCGAAATATTGTTGTCAGCCAGCAGGTGACTTTATATAGCACTGCAACACTTAATTCACATGTTCCTTTAATAGCATATACCGTCGTTTCAATTTAGTTATATTTTGTGAGTTAAACAATTGAAGTAGCTGAAACACTTTGTATGAACTCTAAAGGCAATTAAGATTTGAAATATCAATAAATCTGCTCATTTCATTCCAATATTTTACTTAGTTTTGCTATAATTATGATGGGGAAGGATGCAATTTACTACAAATACACCGTTGCACTTTCTACAGAAAATACGAGTTTTGCATGGCCATTTAACTATACAGAGGCGGCATTCGTCTTCGATTTGTGAGTTCTCATGAAATATTAAGAATTTTATCTGCAATAATGTTACCTGAAGCGGGCTTTTTCCTTTGATGGTTATACTGGTATAATATTCTCAAAAACGAAAATTGCAAAAATCGTTTGGATGCAGTCTATCCATCTATCGGCATAATGTTTTCACATAGACTATTCAAACATACAAGTAACCTAGATATTATTATAAGTGATAGAATTTGTTAATGTTGATGCCATTCCAATCCAATCCATGTAAGAAGCGCCTGTTCGGTGAATGTAAGTTAATCGATAGAACTGAAACATCGCAAAGAGTGTTTTTTTTGTAAATACGCGGGTTAGTAGCTTTAAAGAAATATTAATCACAACTCTATATTTAACCAATTCAAAAGACGGAACGTCGAGTAGTCGGTGCTTTGATATAAATATAACCAAGACAGCACCATATTTAGGTTGACCGTACTCAAGATAAGCACGATATGTTCTTATAGCAGAACATCGGTCTTCTCAGCACATTGAAGGTGGGAGCAGACGAGAGGTAGGTTCTTAATAAATATCTTTAATATAAGAGTTTACGAAATAAAAAAATGTTGCTAAGTATTTATGAGCATTGGACACTTTATTTATTTTAGGAGTTGGTTGAGTGAGAATGATAATGGCAACACAAACCGTTTACTTTATTTGTTTCCATAATACTACGGATATTGTGATTAAGGGATTCTTAGTGTCATAGGGTTTACAAGTTATTTGCTATTGGACGGATGTACGTATACATTACGAGGTAGTTTAACTAACGTTTGGTATTACAAATCAAATCACATTTTATTGGCATTTCGACAAACATTTGCCTTTGGCCATTTGCAAAATTTTGAAATAGATATGGCCAAGACCCAATACACAACAAAATCATAAATATCATTCACATACACGTTATGTAATAAGCTATACACATATTGAGTATAAGAAACAGTTACATTATATAGGGAGCGTAAAGTAGTTTCATTATTAAATATCATTTACTTGTTTTAGTGCTAGTTTTCTTACCTTAAAACTTCAGAAACATATTTTCCAATTTTTAAAATATTTTTCTTGTTTTTATTTGAAATAATACTTGAACATTTCTGATTGTCTCCAAAGTCTGTAAAAATCAATACATACTTTTCTGTTGTTGTCGTATACAAATTTTAATAAAGCTACTTAATATTTGGAAATACAAAAATGACAGGTTAGCCGTTCCGTTCAGTAAAGTTGTAAATTTATATTTAAATCGCGAACTAAACAAAGGGAATTTCACTGGAGTGTCATCCTTTAAATCCGTAAATGCTAAACATGCCAAGTCTGTATAAAACCGGATCTGGTCCATTAATTCTACAGAGCTCTACAGAATACTGTGTATTTTGTATTTTTATCCAAGGCCTTGTTCGTAATATCTGAAGATATCACAACTCCATGAATTATTTATGAAAATATAACAAACCAAAAAAACTACCGTCACTTACATGGGGCTCATCTCTGTAGTGAGCATAACAGTATTTGAATGTCTTACTGGTCGAAGAAAAGAAATATTTTGCAAGAAAATAATTTAAATTACGCTATTTGTTTATTTGTATTTCAGAGAAAATAAATATGAATTCTTTATTTATGAAGTAAATTTCTTTAAACAATCGATGCAAATTACGTTTATCCCTTTACTCCATACATACGCGTTATCCCGCACCAATCACAGAAGGCCTTTGAAAACAGTGCAGCGCAAGAAGAGTTCAGATTGCTCGTAATCGAGCAATCTGAACACTTCCTGTACTGTTTTCCACTCTGTCAGTTATATAAACATAATTCACCCAATAATTCAAAAGCCTTCTATATTAGAGGTGTCCAAAGGCGTCTATATTAGAGGTGCCCAAAGGCGTCTATATTAGAGATGTCCAAAGGCGTTTATATTAGAGGTGTCCAAAGGCGTCTATATTAGAGGTGTCCAAAGGCGTCTATATTAGAGGTGCCCAAAGGCGTCTATATTAGAGGTGTCCAAAGGCGTCTATATTAGAGGTGTCCAAAGGCGTCTATATTAGAAGTCCAAATGAGTCTATATGAAGTAATGGGTAAAAACATTCAAGCTAGCCATTCGCACTGTTTCCCGATTTTGTACACGATTACGTACCAAGAATCACCAGTAAACTAATTATAAACTGAAACATGATATAAGGTTGACTCCATTTTACACTGAACTTGTTCATGAACGAATATTATATAATTTTATGTATTTACTTAAGCATTTCTGCGTTTAAATGGCATATCCAGTTTTATTGGTGGAAGAATACCTCATAATGAATTTGGGTAGAACCACCGTCCTTCAGCAAGTAACTGGCAAACTTTCACACATAAGGTTTTTGTAGCGGACGGTAGTGGAACCTACGACCTTAGCGGTGAGAGGTAAATGACCATGAGACGGCGCTTTAGATCACTCGGCCACAGAGGACCCTTCGCATACAGGAGAATATTCGGGCGGGGCTATTTCTTTAATAAGTTGTATTAATTAACATTGTTTGATTTCGAATGGTCTGACCTCGGGCAGTGCTTATTGTGTACCGTCATTTGGTTATGTCCTGACCCTGGGAGTATTGAAAAGGCGTATAGTTGGGGTTTTGTTTTGCTAATAAACAATGACACTGTTGTGGGTGTTCTTCTTTTAGTAAAGTGATCGAACTATTTATACATGTACTTTCACAGTTCGAAGACGGTAATCCTTGCCGTAACATCTTATGTATGTTTTATATTCTTTGATAAATCATGCCGGGCAGGATTAGCTCAATCGGTAACGCGTCTGACTATCAATCCAGGAGTCGTGAGTGTCTCATTATCATTCGTCTCTCACTGCTGATTCAAGTGGCAAAGTTATCAGTTACTTGCGGATATAGGGTGTGCTAGAGTATTGGTTAACTCTTCCAGGATCCCAGGAAAAACTGGTTAGGTTAACTGATTGTCTATTAGACCTGGATGGCATAAAAATGACGCTAAATATTCAATCGATCAATCAATCAATCAATCAATCAATCAATCAATCAATCATTGGTATAATTATCCCAAAGAGGACTTTTCATCGGTATAGGTATATGATTGTTTAAGGTAATCCTCTACAAACCTTAAGAAAGTTTATGCAGAATTTGAAAAAGATGCAAAAAGACCTTGATAAAATATGGTACAAATGGTTTACACATTCGTATTTTAAAGGAAATAGATCAGGATTTTTTAAAAAATTTAAAATTGGATAAAGAAACATTTCTTTCCAATATATAAATTCTATATATAATCACTGTCCCCGTACTACCAAAAGGATATGTATATAAACATACAAAAATATTGCAGTATATATAAAAGGGAGTCCCTTACGTAATGAATCACGTTATTTCATTTTGATTTCAATTTGATCCGTTATACAGGTTTACACGTAGTAAAATAGTTTCATCTGAGAAAGAGTCCGAATGATGATGCGAAGGTCGTGAAGCAGTATTTGAGTGCTTTCTATTTTAGAAATATCGATTTTGTCACGTTTTGGTGGTTTTGACAAACAAAACCATTCGGATTTTGATTTATTAATGATAACTAGATGCTTTTTATCCATTTTAATAATTATTTATTTTTAAGAATATAGCGTTATTTACTGATATACTCCCTTTCTTAGTAAATCAAAATTTAATTCTAGCAAATGATCGGTTTTCTTTTTCTGAAATTTCTGTTAAATTTCCTGTTTAAATGAATATATAAAAGTGTTGATGAATGTTCAGTCTACCTTTTATATGATCATGCAAGACATAATCCAACTTATTGTGTTGTTATAGGTTAGAAGATTATACATACGAGTGTAGAACTTTATGTAATGTCCATGGTGGTACAAAATTGATACAAAACAAAGAAATCAATTTACCTTGATGACAGCGCGTGGTCTAGTGGTAGAGCACCGAACCCATGATCGGAGGGTCGTGTGTTCGATCCTCCGCCACGGCTATGTGTGGTGTCCTTGAGCAAGACACTTTTTCCGCATATGCTTTGTACTGATTCTACCCAGGAAGACTTCGAGTGTGATTTGTCTAAGTTGTAAGAACTTGTTTCACAATCAAAGTAAAATAAATAAGTTTAAACTACATTCCCTAAAAGTGCTCTCCGCGGTACCGAACACAAAGTTTCAGACGTTTAACCCACATTTTAATGGCGTTACAATAGTCGTTTTAGGTACAGTGTTTAAGTACTGGAGTAATGCTGAGCCACTTGACTGGCGGCTTGAACATTTTAACCCGAGGGAAAAGGAAGGAATCAAATGGGACTAAAATCTGGGTGATAGGGCGTAGCACATCCACTTGTTCATGGTCGAGAAGCTATAATACAGATGCGGCTGTGTGGACGGAGTTTTGTTATGTAGAAGGTTCATGTTTCGTTCCTGATTTAGGCTGTCTCTTTTGGAAGTATTTTTCAGTTAATTTAACACTTTGTCCCGATAGAATATAGCATTGATTCATTTGTATTTTGGCACACACAGTAACCTGAATGGCGTATCCATGGATTGTGAAATCAAAACAATATAAAAAACCTTTTTGACACCGATTGTCCTCTTGACTATACATGGTCTTTTCGCACCTTTCTTTTCCAATACACGTGGGATAGCTTTCCGACGTTGTTCGTAAAAATATATCCACGTTTCGTCGCCGGTGACAATATTTGAAACCTTCCTTTTATCAAATTTCGAATAGATTTCAAAATATTTGTTATGGGAACCTTGTGTCCTTCTGGTCTTTGGGTAGCAAATGTGGAATCCATCTTGCAGATATCTTTCTAAGACCAAGTTTTGATTTCAAAAGGAGCTGAACTTTTTCGAACGAGATATCACTGATCCTGGCTCCCTAATGGTATACCTAGAGTCCGTTGCAAGCATTTCTTTTATTTTCAACATGACAACCTTGGTACTGTTGCTCACTGGTCGAACATATTTAGGGTCAATTTAAAAAGACACCAGACCTTCCAACCTGCAAATTGTCCTATACTATAGCGAAGTTTCCAAATAATTGTCCACTATTTCACTAAAAAAAGTTTTTGGAACAGTATCCGAGTTTAGAGTGAACTTTTATATACTTTTATATATCAGTTGATAATGTATAGCATTTGCTGATAATTTTACACAGTGGTCTATACTGACCCGTTTAAACTGAAACCTTTACGCGCATAATATTCCACCAAACATGTGAATATTTGATATCAATGTACAGGTATTGAATGGGCTTATCAATGTCTGAGCAGGCGGTTTTGATAGACTGTACGATGTCCGAGAAAATTGTGCGAAGACAATACTTAATGATTATAAAAACAGAGTTCGACAGTCTTTATAAATCAAAACTTAACATTCAGCTTTATACAATTATGGACTTTTCACATGCAATATGATGTTCTATACACCATAAAAATTAATACTGACCAAGGTCCATGATGGTTTTATTATATCAAATATAAATAAATGAATTCTGGTCATTTAGATCTACTAGCTTTTTCGTAAGGGAAATGACAAAAAGTCACCAAGTTAAGAGTATACAGTTGAAATAACAATAGAGCTAGTTTTAAATTAATAATGAAATAAATTTAACTTATAAAAAAAATATTGAAAATAAAAATTGGTATTCGAACCATGGCGGAAAAAACAAAATATTGCATACGTTCAAAGACTTAAAGTAACACCACTCGGCCACGAACACATCTTAACAAATAAAAAATAATTTTATATTAAAACTAATCATTCAATTGTTTCTCTCGTAAATAATGATGAAATATATTAGTTGATTGAACAGTTGACTGCTTTGTCGTATCAGCATCTCTATTATCGATAATTTTCTTGAAATCAGATGCGAATCTCTTGTTGACAACCATTTGAAAATAGCGTCGCAATCGTAACATCTCAGTTTTCACCGCTGAGTTCAGCTTACACTTGGAATTATCTTTAGTAACTGGTATATCGTAATTTTATGCACAGTTAGGTAAAAACTGTCCAATATCATATAGTATTTTGTTCAACGAGGAATCATTCTGGCCAATCAAAATTATTTTATTTATATATTATATAATAATGATATCTATGCAGTTTGGCTAGTATAAAAACACATTGATACACTTTACTACTCTTAAGTTATTTATAACATTAAATACTTTTTATCGTTATTGTTGTGCTTGCATAAACTGTCCACTTAATATCTTGGATATTTAAAGGTCAAATAAAGAAATTAAGTATAGTTCTTATTACATACAGATGTTCTCTTTAAGTTTCATTATCAATACGTTTAAGTGTATAACATTATTTATTATTACTTATAAAAGTTTGTTTCTTAAAAAGTACAATTTAGATGACAAATGGCTACAATGAATAAGTTTAAATAATAATTCATGTTCCCCTACTTATATCTTGTTACTTTCTTTTTCTTCACATATAAAATATAACGACGAATCTTGGGAAGACGGTCTTAGACTGTCACTCACAATTTATGAAAGTTAAATATCCCACGTACTTTCTATTTCAGTTAACATTAAGATGAAGATCTTACTTCTGACTCTTTGTTACATCTTCGTGGCGGAAGCTGCCAATACGCATGCACCAACTTCAAGCCCAACTCACAATGCCGATGTCTCGCATCTTTTGAATGATCTTCGAACAGAATTCGATTCCTTTAAACAATCGATACAAAATGAGTTTAAAGCACTCAAACAATCCGTTGGCACTCTTTCACGACAAGTGATGCTTCAACAACTGTTTGTTGAGGAGCGAATCAGATCAGATGGAGATTCAGGTATCAAACAAATTCGTGAAGGTAGTGATGGAACCAAACCATACCACACAAACACCTTCGTAAGTGGAGCAGTATGTGCAGTGCATGACCACGCAAACTACGACAGAACTGTAGGACTCGGTGAGTTTGCAGCAGTGCTAAATGGCGTTGAGTTCAGAACGAGGCATAACGATTATAAGTTGAAGATGCCCTCAACTACCAGCAAAACCTACAACGCCGTGGAAGACGTTCCTTTTCCGCCAGTTCCACAATCTGTTCTTGACAAACCTTCTGTACAAGAACAAATTAATGAGATGAGAGAATATTTTAAAGCCTTCCATGATCAAGACACACATCACAGAAACTGGAAGCCTTACTTCAAACCAGCTCTATGTTACTTGGAAGGCGGATGGACAACAAACACGAAGACGTTAGATGAACCTTTCTCAAGTGACAGACATTTCATCGACGCTTCAAGCTGGTTTGATTTGCAGGAAAAGATCAGATATACATCTGCTACTGGTGGAAAAAATCAATTCGAAAATTTCTCCTTCCTTCCTACCACTATTGTAAATGTAACTGAAGATGGTGAGCCTATCTATGCCCAATGGAACTATAGAATTATGTGCCATCCGGTTAAAACCCAGTTAGAGCTGAAGAACTTTAATCTCATTGACGATCTAGCGCCCAGGATGCGATCACACAAAAACTTTACGTCATTTGGACAGACAAGGGCTGCTCGATTCCGAATCACACCTTATAGTGGTGGCCATTTCAATAAAAATTTGGGATATAGCAGGTTTCCAGACAGGTCATTTAGATACGGCATTCTTGATCGTATAATGAACGAAATACCTGGAAAAGACAACTATGGTGCACATTTGACAGACAACTCATTTGGCATGTTAAAGTACAGAATTGATACAAAGAACTTAACAGTACTGAATGTGGCCAATTA